>MU705801.1:21293-49381 GCA_026770625.1 Nicotiana glauca | reverse complement strand
GAGGCTTCACCCATATCCTTCATCTCAAAATTCTGGATAAGGAACTGTTTAGTCTCATGCAACAATCCCAAATCACTACTTGCAAGCAAAATATCATCCACATATAGGACTAGAAAAATATATTTGCTCCCACTTATCTTAAGGTATATACATTGATCAATGATGTTCTCCGTAAATCCAAATGAAGAAACAACATTATGAAATTTAATATACCATTGGCGGGAAGCCTGTTTTAGCCCATAAATGGATTTATTCAACTTGCAAACAAGGTGACTTTTGTCCTTATCACAAAATCCTTCAGGCTGACGCATGTATACCTCCTCTTCAAGCTCTCCATTAAGAAAAGCTGTTTTCACATCCATTTAATGTAACTCTAAATCAAAATGATCTACTAATTCCATGATTATCCTCAATGAATCCTTCTTTGATACTGGAGAGAAGGTTTCATGGTAATAAATGCCTTCCCTTTGAGTAAAACCCTTGGCTACAAGTCTGACTTTATATCGTTCGATATTACCCGATGAGTCTCTTTTAGTTTTAAAGACCCACTTGGAACCTATGGTAGAGGAACCCTTTGGTAATTCTATAAAATCCCAGACTTTATTTTTAGCCATAGATTCTAACTCTTCTTTCATGGCATCATACCAAAGTGTAGAGTTTTCTGCACTCATGGCTTGTGAAAACAAGCATGGATCATCTTTTAGTCCAATATCATAATCAGACTCTTGGAGATATACAATATAGTCGCTAGAAATTGCTGATTTTCGAATTCTTGAAGATTTTCTCACTCCCACTGGTTTAGACACTTCTTCAGTGGGTTCAGATAAAGCGGGTTGATCTTCATGTGGCTCCTCAAGTGGTGGTGGATCTTGAACTTGTTGTTGTTCAGATAATTCATGAGAATTTTTCTGAGTAACATTCAAGTTCCCAATATATAAAGGTACCACAGATGGTTCCCTTATTTCTTCCAATTTCACCCTTTGAGTCAAACCACTCCCACTCTCTTCATGCTCCTCAAGAAATTTAGCGTTTCTAGCTTCAACAATTTTAGGAGAACGAGAAGTACAATAAAACCTAAATCCCTTAGAGTTAACCGCATAGCCTATAAAATAACCACTTATTGTTCTTTCATCCAACTTCTTTAGTTGTGGTTATAAACCCTCACTTCAGTTGGACATCCCCAAATGTGTAAATGATTTAAACTAGGTTTCCATCATTTCCATAACTCAAAAGGTATCTTGGGGACAGCCTTGGATGGAACCCTATTTAAAATATACACAACGGTTTTTAAGGCTTCACTCCATAAGGATAAAGGTAAACTTGATCTGCTAATCATGCTTCTTACCATGTCCATTAATGTTCGGTTCCTTCTTTCTACCACACCATTTTGTTGTGGTGTTCCTGGCATGGTATATTGAGCGAGTATACCTTCACTTTCAAGGAACTCAGCAAATGGACTCTTAACTTGTCCCTTATCTGTGTACCTTCCATAATATTCACCACCCTTATCAGATCTTACAATTTTGATCTGAGCACCAGTTTGTTTCTCTACTTCTGTTTTGTAAACTTTAAAAGCATCAAGTGCTTCTGATTTATTAAACAAAAAATAGAGATACATATATCTTGAATAGTTATCAATAAACAAGATAAAATATCTCTCACCATTCAAGCAAGGGTTAGGAAAAGGTCCACATATGTCAGTATGTATGATCTCGAGTAATTGAGAATTCCTTTTGGCACCTTTAGTTGATTTGTTGGTCTGCTTACCCTTTATGCAGTCCACACAAATCCCAAAGTCAGAAAAATCAAGAGATTTTAGAACTCCATCATTAACCAACCTTTTGACTCTCTCAATAGAGATGTGTCTCAATCTCTTGTGCCAAAAACTAGATGAGTTCTCATTGATAATACATCGCTTAGTGCCAATTTCTTTATCATGCAAAGTTAAAACATTGCATTCAAATGTGGGGTCTAGCTCAAGTTTATATAAATTTCCATTCAAATTTCCAAAACCAATAACTTTATTATCTTTCAAAAGTTTCACAGAAGGATAATAAAAATTCAAATCATATCCACTAATCGATAGTCTTGAAAGAGAAATTAAATTTCTAGAATACTCTGGAACATAAAAAGTATTTTCCAAATCTAACTGAAAACCATCCTTCAAAATGAGCCTATAAGTCCACACGCCTTCCACATGTGAATGTGTCCTATTACCAGAATAGACATATTGTTCACTTCCTATCGGCTTTCTCTGAGTTAGAAAGCCCTGCATGATTTTAGCAATGTGAATTGTAGCACCAGAATCAATCCACCATGTATTATCAGAAACTTCAGAAAAATTAGATTCATAACATACAAAGGTAAAATTACCTTTCTTCTCAAGCCATTTCTTGTATTTCAGGCAATCCTTATTCCAGTGTCCCTTCTTCTTACAGAAACGACAAACATCTTTGTCAAAGGTGCTTTTCTTCTTCATGGGAATACTTTTGCCCTTCTTTGCGTTTCTCTTACCATGAGTCACCATATTAACACTTTCAGGTATCTCATGTTTCAACCTCTCTTCTTCTTGAACACACATGGTCAAAAGTTCATTGATTAACCATTTATCCTTATGTGTGTTGTAAGAAATCTTGAACGGACCATATTCCGCAGGAAGTGAGTTGAGAATGAAATGTACAAGAAATGGATCAGACATATCCACCTCAAGGGACTTGAGTTTAGCAGCAATGTATCTCATCTCCATAATGTGCTCACGCACGTACGACTTCTGTCGAAAGTCATACTTGAGAGCCTCTTCATAAGGGTGCTGGCCAATGCCTTGTCAGAGCTTACAAATTGTTCATCAATTGCCTTCATGTAAGCTTTGACCTTATCGCTATTAGGGATAGAACCCCTAATGCTTTGGCTTATGTGAGCTTTTATGAGCATTAAACTTAAGCGATTAGATCGCTCCCACCGCTCATAATTAGCCTTAGCAGCTGGCGTACTTGATTCCGTGGGGATAGGTGGTTCATCCACACCGAGTGCCAGGTCCAGATCCGAGCACCCTAAAGTGAGAAGGGCTTTCTCCTTCCATTCAGCATAATTGTCACCAGAAAGCATTGGAATTTGAGCATTCTCATTAAAAATAGCGGTAGAAAAAGCGGTAAAGACTGCAAAACAAGGATAAACATACATAAGCTATGAAGCACAATCCATCAAAGGTGAATCGCGTAAAATACCGATTCGAAGTAAATTCTAGACCTTCCTGTGGGCAAAGGTTGCATCCCATGCATAGAATTTACTTTACTTTATTAGACTAGTAAACCAAGATATACAATAAATTAATCTGTACCTGTGGGCATAAGAATATTTTTAACTTAAAGGTTTACTATCTCATTCCAATTAATCCCACTAAAATGGCTACTTCCCTGTAGGGCCGAGTTGCCATTTTAATGAGATAATTGGACTATATAGATGTCATTATAAATTTTAATCACTAAATTTTATATGATTTAATAACTTAATTTCTTTTATGTCAAGTACTCAAGACGATGTGGCTACTCCCAAATACATGACACAAAAGAAAACACAAAATGACATCTTAAAATATTTAGCTTTAAATATCAACTTAAGCAGAATATTGCTTGGCGCCAAATTAAGCACACTGGGTAGAAGTTTAGCTCCATATTGACCCAAGGCTAATTCTCATAATTAAGATATTACCAGAGTCGCTTCAGTCATATCGAGATTTTTAGTGTATACAAAACCATGTAATGACATGACTCTAAAGCTTGAATAAACAAAACTTATTACTAATATCATTTGTCAATGGCTTAGAATCCTTGTTCTACTATAAATCTTAGAAAGCATTAATCAATAGTGTAACTTTCGTTTTACATCGGAAACAACCAGAGACTTGTAAATTAGAGGGCAAGTCACGCATAAATAGTGTTATTGAAACATAAATTCAGAAAGCTTTTATTGAGACGGGATAACTAGATATTAAATCAAAATAGTTCAGGTATCAACTGAATCTTGTTAACCAAAGTAGATCTCATCCTTTAATTCTTATCAGACTTTCAATTAGTCATACCATGTATTTCAAAAACCAAAATTTGTCACATATTTACATAAATAATATGATTTTCCACAACAATCAAAGTCAAGTGGCTATTTTGACCAATAAGAATTTCTCAAAGTCAGAAGCACCAAAATTCAGGAAGCTAACAGTAACTTAATAATATGAATAGAAGTAATGGCTTCTCATGAATTACCTTCATAATATTATTAAACTAAAGTTCTAACCCAACTTTATTAAAAGATAAAGCTTCTCTCTACCGGCTGGGTTAAAATCTGTTCGAACCGAACACGCCGTAAAGTTTTAAACCCAAAAATACGAACAACACGATTTCATCAAGTTTAAGCCTCTTTCTTGAATAAACAATATTCATAATCATCATCAATAGATATTGAACAACACAGCTAAAAGGCCGGCTCTGATAACACATGATGAAATATAAATACATACACAGAGCCAACGCAGCAGAAATTATACAAGGAACGTACCTTCAGCCATGGTTGTTCAAGTGATCTGGGAAACTACTTGGAAGAACCTTGAGAGAAAACCTAAGGAGCCTTCTAGCCTATGCCTATCGTAGAATACCAGACTGATGGAGTCACATGCATATTTATAGGTAGGCTAGGGACTCTTAGGCAAATACTTTAGCCCTAGGGACTTCTCCATAAATTATAATTGCCCTAGGGACTCTTAATATATGGTAATTTCTTTCCATCAAAGAAACTACCATATATGCATAACTACAGAATATTATCTGATATATTATTTCCTTTGGGAGACAAGGTAAATAATTTATTACCTTATATGTGGGCCACACTAGAAGTCTCTAGAAGAGACGGTAAATTTCGTACATTACGTGCCAAGCACGTACGTAAGGACTGGTACTATATTAAAAGCACGACTCTTAGCAAAATGTTGTTCGCCTTTTGTACCCTTTAAAAATAGATTTCACATTGGACTAACTTGTAATTTAAGTTATGTTCCTAATATTTAAAAACTTTAAAATTACTAAAATTTTATTTACAAAATCATTCCTTATTTGAGCTATATATGAAGTTCTAATATTTAGGATATAATAAGAATACTACAAGAAAAAGAAAACGTATAAAAGGCTATCCAACAAAGTAAAACAATCTAAATAAATAGCATCATTAAAATTGGATTGGATCACAATTTTAGTTCCGAGTCCGACACTTTAAAGTCAATTAGCAAAAATGTTTTAAGTTTAAATTTATAGTTTTTTCCTAGATTTTAATACTATTATAAATAAAAATAGATAATAGATAATACACTTTCATATAATATTTGAACTCCCTTCATATTCAAATAATATATTCTCTTCATCATTTTTTGGTATAATATTTAAAAATTACACTCAACTATTAAAACAAATAATTAAATATTTTCTCTTCATCAATTTTATATGTAATATTTTGAAAATTACACTCAATAATTACAAAAAAATATTTAAAATTTATTAGACTAAATTGAAGGATAACAAGTAATAACAATTTCATGTTTGGCTGAATTTTTTCGGTATATGAAATTGCAAGAATAGTTATACCAAAATATCACTTAGCTACTATTTTTATTCTACATTCATGTGGGATAAAAATTTAGAAATTAGATATCCCAAGATAAAATAACTAAATGACCAAAATATCCTTCTCCAAACCGCGTATTCCAAAATCCTTTAAAAACCAAGATTAAAGTTAAAAATAAAAAATTTCCAAGTTTGTATATGAAAACCAAATATATTTTGATATTATACTCCATATATTTTATTTTTAATCCATTGTATCAAATATATATAAATCAAAATTATATCTAATAAAAAAAATTATATCTAATAAATTTTTGTTTCTTATTTATTTTTGGATTATAGTCCCAGTATAATTTTTTTTGAACTAAAAGACCTTGTAGGGTACATAAATTTATTTTTATAAGAGAGAGGATTGGCACTAAAAATATTTAGACAATAGAAAATAATTAACCTCTATTATAATATAGATTCAAACTGGTAAAATTACGAACCTGAAACAATAATAATATAGGAGAAGACAATATTATGTACTTGTAATGAATTTATTAACTATTTTTCTCTCCTTTTAATTTATTTTAACGAATGATAACTTCGGGTGTCTTTTTAATACATTTATAAGCTATTTATTTGTAAAATATTAACTCAGTATCAGTCATTTGTATATTTTACACTATAATTATGGATTTTTTCTTGAGCTATAAGGACAACCTCTTCATTTTCAAATCCTTAAAGAGAAAAAAAATATTTAATTTTTAAATAGGTTTATGCGTTACTTTCTTGTTTTTAATATTAGGTCACATAAATAACTATAAATATCATAAGTATTTCCGCAAAAAAAAAAAAAAATGATTCTAAACGCTTTCTTTTGAAATACCATACTCACTATTTTTCTAACAACCTATGCTTTTGAGTCCTATCCGGTCAAAGCAGTTTTCCAAGACTCAATATCTCGAGATATGGGATCGCACCTTGCAAGTTACTAGTTTCTAATTTATAATATGCAAAGATAGTTAGGAGTTCTATAAGAAAGCTCACTTGAATAACCTGCATCTCAACTACTTCAAGTCCTGTTTTATTTATTATTAAAATCAACACAACAACAACAACAACAACAACGTCCCAGTATGATCCCACAAGTGGTATTAAAATCAACACACTGCACCTCAAAAGGTTAAATAAAAAGATATAGATTAAATCATTGAATTCAGTTCTGTGTTTTGAATTTGTACAAATGGAAACCTTCGCCAGGGTGTACATGGACCGAGTCAGTTCGATTTTTATTAAAATCAAACCAAATCAACTATATTGGTTTGGATTAATTCTGTTTCGTCGGGTTTTTCGGTTATATGAATATTATTTTAATCTTACCTTATGTTATAGATAAAATTTTGATAAGTGAATATATGTTTAGTAAAAGTTAAAAAAAATACAAAAATATAATCTATTCAAATACTATTATGCAAGAATTATTTTTAGTAACACATGATAATCATTTTTTTAGTCGTCTAATAATATTTTTTTTGTTGATGTATGCTTTCAATGTTTACTGAATTTAATAATTAAACGTAAAAAGACAATATGATACCTAAATAGTAATATATTCTATTTAATTTTAAGTTATCGAAATACTATCTTAAATTCGAAAAAGATAAAAGAAATCTTGATATATGAATATATTGGGGTGTTACAGTGATAGTGCACTTGTGGTGGACAAAAGAACTTTCAGAGTATTAGTCGTGCCTAGGGTGTCAAATGGGCAGGTTGGGCTAATTTTTGGTGAGTCAAAATAGGTTAAGTCAATGACCCGCCCAAAATTACTTGGGCAGAGATGGGCTGAGTTAAGATGGGCTAAAGTTTGGGTCATAGCCCAACCCGCCCAACTCTAACCAAGCTTTAATTAATGTGCATTATTTTCTTATAAATTATTTAATTATCAAATAAGACTTTTTTCTTTTGTTATAGTCGTATACAATATATCAAATAAAGAAAATATTTTTAAGTATTTTACCAAAAGTTACTCATGGAGCAATTTGAGCCAAAAATTAGCCAACTTTAAATGAGCTAAGATAAGTTGGATCAAGATTGACTGATGGATGGATCAATGAGCAGTCCAACCTTGGACGTGTTAGGCGGCTTAAAGGCTTTGGTCTCAAATTGTCACTCCTAGTGGTGCCCGTATATTGTGAAGTTCTTTAATTGTTAATAATGTGGAGAAGATGAGATTAGGTTTCAAACATTGTGGGTAGGTAGGAGAAATTAATTAGAAAACTATCACTTAATTTCAAAAGAGAACTTAACCATTAGAAAGTTGCTCCTTCTCCCTTTCACCATGACTTTTTTTATTGTCTTTTCAACTCTTTATTTCTGCAAATCCTATGAAATCTCAAATAAAGAAGGAATACTTTATTAAATTAATTTAATTAAAGTCGCTAATAAAAATAATTATAATTGCTTCAAAAATAATTTTACTTTTATTTTAATTGTAAAGATGTCCTTTGGTAATTTGTCATTTAAAGATACTTTTTAAAAAATAATCGTTCAAACACAAACTATTTGTAATACTAAACGCTTCTCACATATTTGATTAAAGACAAATTATTATATAATTTAAAATACTTTTTCGGAAAATATTTCTTAAAAAATATTAATTTTTTAAAATTTGGCCAAACATCAAAATTATCACCATATCCTTCTGCGCCCAAAAAGCGTTTTCCACAAGCAAATTATTACTTACTACTTATTACAAAAAGAAACAAAGAGAACGGAATAAAACCCTGTTCCCACACACACATTGGTCTTACTCCCCTAATTTTCTTCAGTTCGTCTGCAGTTCCCCTCACACCCTCTTCGTCGGCGCGTTCAATTCACGCCTTCTCTCTCGTAGTTCCCCGGTAAGTCAGAACATAAACTCACACAAAAGAGAAACACAAAAGGGCAAAATGGTTTTTGTTTTTCCTCTCATTCCTAGGGTTTCTGCACATATGCTTTACATGTATCTACTTTTTTTTTTTCTGTTCATTACTTAAGTTCATTTTTGTTCATAGATCTATGTTGGGTTTTAAATTTATATTTTTTATTGTGCTTTCATGTGTGGGTTATTGTAGTTTTTACATGTTATTAGTTTTACTGCGGAAAGCTACATCGTTGGCTATAAAGATTTTCTATGGTGGGGTTGTTCTGTAGGGGGGAAATAAGGATTTTGTTTAGTACTACAAGTTTGTAGTTGTGTAGCATCGTTATATCCAAGAAAGTGTTTTTAGTGTGGTTATATTGAATGCACCTGGAGAATGTAACATTTTTTGTTTTGAATGTTATTACATTGTTGAATATGTAACTTAATCTCATTTTGCTTGATGGATGACTGTGGATTACTGGATTTAGTCTTATAAACAACATCATCATTATTTTGGCTTATAATATAATGCCGTTTCCTATGACGAAGAATTTTAACTCTTGAACTTTTGTTTATGTTGATGATTTATACTAGTTTGTATTATGTGGAGTAGGTAGGCAAAAACTTGTTCTTGGCCTGTTACTTTGTTTTGATTGTTGTGTCTCTTAACTGCAAGAGATAATTTCTGAGTCTTGTAGTAGTTAGTATTTCTTGAAAGATAATGACATTATTTTTATATAGAAACTAAGGCATGCTTTCCCTATGCTGTCCTTGATTCTAGATTTTCTTCCAATGGATGCCACAACGCCGAATTCTCAGCGCAGACCATTTTCAATTAAGCTGTGGCCTCCAAGTGAGAACACAAGAAGAATGCTGGTGGAAAGAATGACTAATAATCTTTCTAGTCCAACCATTTTCACCCGCAAGTACCGCAGTCTATCCAAGGAAGATGCTGCCAAAAATGCTGAACAAATTGAAGATGCAGCTTTTACCATTGCAAGTCAACATTACGAGAAGGAGCCTGATGGTGATGGGAGTTCTGCTGTGCAGCTTTATGCCAAGGAGTGCAGCAAGCTTATCCTGGAGATTCTAAAAAAGAGCCCCAAAACAGAGAAAAAGGAGATTTCAGAGAAAAAGGAGATTTCAATCTCTGAGGTGGTTCCTGCTGTTCAGCCGAATCTTTTCGATATCTCGAAAGGTAAAAGAGCATTTATTGAGGCTGAAGAGGCTGAAGAACTTTTGAAGCCATTAAAAGAGCCTGGAAACCCTTACAGCAAAATTTGTTTCAGTAATAGAAGTTTCGGTCGAGGCGCAGCACGTGTTGCTGGCCCTATCTTGGCATCCTTGAAGGATCAATTGACGGAAGTTGATTTGTCAGATTTTGTTGCTGGAAGAGTTGAGGCAGAAGCACTTGATGTCATGAATATATTCTCAGAAGCTCTAGAAGGTTCTAACTTGAAGTTTCTGAATCTCTCTGACAATGCTCTGGGTGAGAAGGGAGTTAGAGCATTTGGAAAGCTCCTTCAGTCTCAAACCAACTTGGAGGAACTATATTTTATCAACGATGGGATCTCACAGGAAGCTGCAAGGGCTGTTAGCGAGCTAGTTCCTTCCACCGAGAAGCTTAAGGTTCTTCATTTTCATAATAATATGACAGGTGATGAAGGGGCTGTTGCCATTGCTGAAATTGTGAAGCGCTCCCCTTTATTGGAAGATTTCAGGTGCTCTTCTACAAGGGTAGGCTCCGAAGGAGGGAGTGCCTTGTGTGAAGCACTTGGGATGTGCTTCCATTTGAAGAAGCTTGATTTGCGGGACAATATGTTTGGTCCAGAAGCTGGTCTTGTGCTAAGTAAGGCACTCAGCAAACATGAAAATCTTACAGAAGTTTACCTGAGCTACCTTAATTTAGAGGATGAAGGAGCTATTGCAATAGCTAACGCTCTCAAAGATTCAGCCCCTTCACTTGCTGCCTTGGAGATGGCAGGTAATGATATAACTGAGGAAGCTGCTCCAGCAATAGCCTCTTGTATAGCTGCGAAGCAGTTTCTTTCAAAGCTAAGCTTGGGTGAGAATGAACTTATGGATGAAGGTGCAATTCAGATTGCTAAGGCTCTCCGAGGACACAACCATCTGAAGGAAGTTGATATGAACACGAACGCACTAAGAAGGGCTGGGGCTAGAATGCTGGCTCGAACCGTGCTGCACAAAGATGAGTTTAAATTACTAAATGTTAATGGGAATTTCATCTCAGAAGAAGGCGTTGATGAGTTGAAAGACATCTTTAAGAAATCTCCTGAAATGCTTGCATCTTTGGAAGATAATGACCCGTTGGGAGAAGATGATGATGACGAGGAAGAGGAGAAGGAGTCTAGAGATGAAGGCAAAGACGGTGAGGATGAACTGGAATCAAAACTCAAAAATCTGGACGTCAAGGCAGATGAGGAGAGTCTTGACGCACCAGATAGCAATTAGAATCTGGTATTTGTTGACTTCTGCATGTTGCAGTTTTGGTTTTGCCCTCTTTTGTTTATGCCAAGCTGGCCATATTATGTTCCTCCAGCAGGTGCTAACATATAATTCATCAGTCATTTAAATTTGGTGGGATGAACTGTTGCTTTATTGGTCAACTTAGGTCTAGCTAAATTATGTAGGGTACCGGAGAAAACAATTATTTATGTTGAACTTTTTGGGGTTATGTAGACTAATGATCTCGCCCTTTTTTATTCCTGTATTGCATTTGACATATTTGATTTTATTGACGAACTGAATACGTGTTCTAGTTTTCCTCCCTTATGAGTTATGGTTTTATCAGACAAGCAAGCACGTTATTGCTGGAGTCTGTAGGTTGCGGGTGACATTTTTCAAAAGCTACTTTCATTTGAATTTTGGCAAGTACTAAATTTTCCTAAATCACGCTTATTTTCATTGTTTAATTCTGATTGTTATTCTTCCCTTTTGTAGACAAGGAATTGTGTCAGAAGTTACCATTAGTCAACCAAAAAGAAAAAAAAATTGTGTTGGAAGCAATCCCAGCTTCCCCCTGAATTAAATTGGTGAAAGTGAGGTGTAACCACATTCTCACTGCAGCTGTTATTGAAAGCCTTAGATTTTGCCCAAAGACAAATCAAAAGATCATATTTCGACCGTCTCATGCTCCTTGCTGCATTCAATTGGTAGGCACTACAATGCCATGCACCGGATTCTGGTCCTTCAAAAATGTAAACTAGATCGTAACATCAACTTGAAAATATACTGTACATAGTTGCCAAGTGCTGAAACTTGATCCAGCAGTAACTCCAAACAAGAATAATTGGGAATTGTGGCAAAAAGGATAATGGTACACCAGTTGATGTCTCCAATTTTCTCACTACTGCACAATCAACTATTAGTAAATAATAAGCTAAGAACTATGAGCTGCTAATTTACATGTAAGACATCGGACAACTTAACCCATAGTTAGCTCTGAAATGCCTGTAGCCAATTCTGCTGTCTTTCGGAATGTCCCCTACGTCCCCTCAATGGCTTCACTGGCAAAAATAATTCCTATTTTTAAAGGGGCAATCTCAAGATACTAAGCTTGATCTCTTCCTCTTGTGTGCCTTCCACGATAATCCGTCCAAACTGCCACCAGTCAAGTCGTGATAATTGTTTCTCATGGAACTAACACTCTCGGATTTGAACCTTTTAGGAGTTATTCCAAAGGTATCTTCACTTGTTGCCTCGCCCCCAGATGCAGTTTCAGTCTTCAAGTCCTGTTCTTTCTTCTCCACTTCAGCATTGTCACTCGGCAATTCACCATTTGAGACTGAGTGATGGTCCCTGTTCCTACCTTTACCTGACTGCTTAAAGAAATCATCTCCATTCTCCACAGCCTTCATCCACTGTAAGTCACTTAAAGTATCTGCATAAACCACTTCTTTTCTACGCCGCTTTCCAGTAAGATTAGCACTTTCATATAGAAACCCTTTTCCCCTTTCCTTAGCCTCAGGTGTAGCATACGCCCAATCCGGCACCTCGTGATCTTCCATGAGACGAGATCTGTAACGTTCTTTTTGCCTTCTCTCCTCATCCATTTTCTCAAACAGCCAAAACTCCTCATCAGAGCGGGCTGCAAGACGATTAATCTCTCTTTCGCTTGGCACATCTGTACCAAGGGTGCTTGTACCTTTACGCATGATCTCTTCCAACATCTCCCTCCTCTCTTGAGCTGCATGAAGAACAAAAACAGTAGTCAGAATGGATTATGAAGAGGATCAAGAAGCAAGACCATGAATAAAAGCTTCAGTCAGCATTCCTGAGACTAACATGTTGAAAGTACACAGGCGATTCTTGGTAAAAGCACACTTATTGCAAGTAAAACTAAAGTATTAATACAATTTTGAAAATTTAGTTTCCATACTTCTACAGAAAAGAAAATGCAATTTCTTCTTATAATTCAACCTGATTTGCTTCTTCCCTATAAGAAAAGTAAAGAAGGCAGGGGCTTGGGGTGTGGAGGGTTCTCCAAAACTACATCTGTGTACAAGACAAACCTGTAGATGTTGTATTGAACAATCCAGCCTGGATGACCTTAGCATCAATGCCCATCTTCTGTTTTGCACGTTCCAATATGACCTCTTCAATTGATCCTACGCTGATTAACACAAAAACCCTAACTTCTTTCTTTTGCCCAATCCGATGTGCCCTATCTTCTGCTTGCTGGTCCATTTGAGGGTTCCAGTCACTGTCAAAAATTATCACAGTATCTGCTGTTTGCAAATTCAGACCGAGTCCTCCGGCACGAGTACTCAAAAGAAACATAAAGTAAGGAGAGTCAGGAGCATTAAATTGCTTTAGCAAAGTCCCTCTTTCCTCTGTTTTGGTTGAGCCATCAAGTCTAAGATACTTAAAGTCATGAAGCTGCAGATAGACCTCAAGAATGTCCATGAGGCGGGTCATTTGTGAGAATAGGAGTACCCTGTGCCCTGCTCTGCGGAGTTTGGGTAGTAAACGATCAAGAAGCTCAAATTTTCCAGATGCTCTCACTATCTCCTCCTTCCGATAATATGCAGAAGTATCGCCCACAAATAGATATGGGTGATTACAACATTTCCTTAGCTGCATGGTGAGATTCTGTAGGCTCTTAGACTTCCCAGTTCCTGCGAAGTCACATTGCCAGCAAATTTATTCTATTTGGCTACAGATTAATTATAGCCTCACCAATAATTTAAGATTCTAGTCATTAATGAAAATTATCAGAACCTATAGTTTGCTGCTTTTGCAAAAAGCTCTCTCGGGGGAACAAAAAACAGGAAGAAAAGAAAAACACAGCACAAGAGCTGTATAAGGCATCATTAAGGATGTTGATTTCAGAGCAATGGATCTGGAGGCCCAAGGGAGATAGAGGAAGAGAGGGAAAGAGGGAGTATTCAAAGCACAGTTGTTTTCCCCTCCCCTCTCCATGAATTCATATCCCGTCCCACCCAAAGCCAAAAAAAAAAAAAAAATCTTTAAGGAATGGATTAAAGGCAATACTTTCTGGACGGCAGCTACTACTCACCAGAATCCAATCCAACCCTCCCGACATCCGTGACCTGCTGGTAGTATACTTTCTGCCATGCAGACATATCACATTTAAGAACAACTTGTGTTTTCCCAGGAAGAAACTTCTCCACTTCATCTTTCTTCCTCCTCAAAATAAACGGCCTTATTACCTAAAAGTAGTCAAAAGCATTAGATCAAGAAAGAATAAAGTGCATTTGAAATGGTGCAATAAATTCTAAATAGGCGGGAAAGAAGTGTATATCAGCGAATAATGAACCAAGACGTACATGGTGCAACCGGCGAATAACCAATAACTCCTCTTCATCAGTTAGAGAGACGTCGCACTTATCAGCAAAGGGGGCATTAAACCACTCCTCGAAATTCTCCACTGAATTAAAGATGTTCGGAAGAAGAAAATTGAGAAGAGACCATAACTCCTGTAAGCTGTTTTGGATCGGAGTACCAGTCAACAGAAGTCTCCGACGAATCCGATAGCTGCAAATATTACACACCTTAATTATAGGAAGGCTTCCCATATCTGAAGTTTTATCCTTGAAAATTGAACGGCCAAGAAAAATGACTTCCCGATTTTTGGCATATCCCCATAATTGTTTTTTAAGATAAAACTCATTTGATTGCGTGCCAGTGCATCAGATTACACCTTTATCAGCAAAGGTGAGTGCTAAAATTTAACTGAGAGGAGCAAATCCATAACTCATAAATAAGAAGATTATCATACGCTCTTATTCCTACCCCTTTTTGGTTAACATTCTTATACACTAGCAACTTAACAAAAAACTACATTTCACATACCCTGACACGAGAGTCCGTGCAAGAGCACATTCGTGATTTTTCAATCGGTGCCCTTCGTCAATAATCAGATAGTGCCAATGAATTTTTTTCAGAAATGCTT
The DNA here is from genome assembly GCA_026770625.1 of Nicotiana glauca. Classification (NCBI taxonomy): domain Eukaryota; kingdom Viridiplantae; phylum Streptophyta; class Magnoliopsida; order Solanales; family Solanaceae; genus Nicotiana; species Nicotiana glauca. Next base: position 34,446 of record MU705801.1, on the reverse strand, counting down.
TGTCTCTCATAATAAGATCATAATGCGTGATCAGCACACTGAACCTCCCCTCTCCAGTTAACTCCTCCCTCAGTGCCTTCCTTTCTTCCAGACGACCATCATAAAGAACAGCATCAATGCTGCAAGCGAAAAAAATCCCATGAAATGTGATGCACAGTGCACCTTTAAACAGACAAAATCCACGTGTGTTCCCATGTTCCCTGCAAGAGAGAGAGAGAGAGGTGCATACCTGGGAGCCCATGTAGAGAATTCAGTAATCCAATTAGGTAGTACAGCTTTTGGAGCCACAATCAAGTAGGGACCAGTTACACCCTTGTTTTCAATAAGATAAGCAATTAAAGAAATTGTCTGGATCGTTTTGCCGAGACCCATTTCATCCGCTAAAATTCCATTTAAATTGTTATTAAACAAAGACAACATCCACTGGAGTCCCTCCAGCTGGTATGGTCTTAATTCTCCACCCTGAAGCATAGCTGGTTGCTCCGTAACCTACAAATATGAATACTGCATTAGATTTGCAAAGCACTAACACAAAACAAAGGATGGAAATACTAATAAGACTTCAGCTGTAAAACGGAAAACAGCTATATTGCAATCGTCAGGGAGTTAGTCATAAACAGTAAGATCCTTGTACATCAGCATGAGGCCATTCGGCTGAGATTAGAAACAAATAATGGACGTAACATGATATTTTGGGACTGGAGAATAGAAATCAAAATTGGATGTGGTATAAAATTAGTACAGATTCTTGGCTTCTTACGACTTAAAAGAAAATATATCATAGAACCTGAATGGTGAAGCTGGTCTGGAGGCAAAACAGGACGATGACACCAACACAAAGTGCATAACTAAAAAGAGGTAACACATTCTATGGTTTAGTTAGCTCAGTTCTCACAAAGTGCATAACTAAAAAGAGGTAACGCATTTTATGGTTTAGTTAGCTCAGTTCCACGACATAAAGTAGTGGAGCTTAAAAAGAATCTCGCAACAACATATCCAAATAGTCACTCAATTCAGATAATTTGGCAACATGCTAAGTCTTATATTTCCATCAAACAAGGAAGTAAGAACAGAAACTTAAGGAGCGAATCAGCTTAACCACATATTCACGTTATAGAATACAACTGATCAGAATATAAATACTTGCACTGAATTAAAATTCATGATTAGATTAGAGATAGATTTTCTTTTGTAATAACGAAACACCAGTCATGAGTTACAAAACGCTGACGAGATCATCTGAAATAATCAACAGCAATAGTTTCTGAACATGGAAACCCTGCTATGAAATGAGAAGACACTCGGTCACAACCAATATGAAACTCAAGCACATTGACCAAAGAACTAGAAGAAAGGATGAGATTCTAAATCTAGAAAACCTGTCGAAGGTTCATTTTTCGCTACCAAACATCCATTCAATATCTGAAACTTAGGCACAACTTCCAACAAGACTCCCTGGAATATTTAAAGTAAAGATAACAGAGAAGAGGTATGTCCCTTTACCTTCTCCTGGATTGAATGTACAGCTGAATTGTACTTCCTCTGACCTTCAAGTAAGTCACTAGTCTTTACATCACGCGTGGGCTCATCATCAAGAACATTCTCTTCTTCCTCAGGAAGTGACTGCCCAGGAGTTCCAGTCTTAGAAGGGGCCATTTCAGCATCTGAGCCTTCCATAGGTTCAATACCATCATGATCAGCATCTTTTTGCCGTTGAACAGCAGCTCCCAGACGACCAAGGAGCTCATTTGTTTTTCCTAGAAGCATTGTTAATCTTTCATTCTTGCTTTCCTCCACCATCTTCATGTAAGCTTCTTGATCATCAGCTTTCAGAGCTTGTAACCTCAGTTTCTCAGCACGAGTAGCCCGTTGCCTTTGCCTTCCATGCCAAGCCTATGAAACAGAGATTGCTTCATTTAGCCAAGATAAAATCCGACACATTCTAAGAGTATAACAGGTGAAGACTGCATCCACTCTCTAGGTCACAACTCAATTTTGGTTCATCGTATTTTCAATTATGCAAATGGAGTTGAATAAATGAATAGACAGTAAAATAAATAGGAGAAAGTAAACAATATCATGCCTGAACACCATCATTCCTTTGTTTCCGCCGTTTCTGAACAGCCTGTACTTGTAATTGGAGTTCACGTGCTGCATTGAGTACATCCGCAAAGAACTTTCTTTTCGTAGTTTCCACACGGTTTCTCTCCTCTTCTTCTAATCTTGACAACCTCTGCAAAAATTTTATTGTTGTTACCAACAGGCTTCTGACATCAAATTCTGTAAAATTAGTATATAAAAGCTTCCTATCATGGAGTCACAAGAATTAAAGACAGTGGACCGAGTCTTAAAATCGCAAATTCTCAGCATAGCTCTCTTCTCAGCTTTACCAATAGATAGCGGATAAGACTAAAACTATCTGTACTTTCCTATATCAAGACCAAACCCCCATCTTTGAAATTGGGAGGAAAAAAAGCATCTAAACCCTTTGTGCTTAAAAACATTAACTTGAGTCTTGACAATTGCCGCTATCACAAATATGACACAATTGACAGGCTCCAAGGCATATATCACTTTACCTGCGCATCACGCTTCTTCCTCAAAGGGTCATCAGATTCGACAGCAAAGGCATCTCCTATACCATATAAAGGGCGTCGCAACCGCGTCATCCCCCAGTCAAACAATTGCTTGTCAGGATTAGCGCAATGCAGGCGAAGCCAGTACTCAGAACTAAGTTCAGACCGAACTTTGCATTGTAAATCTGCTAACTGCAAAGTAGAAATAACAATGAGAAGTAAAACCATTGGCAACCACCTACACCACTTCTACAGCCAAAAAATAGAAGCTCAAATAGGTGGTTAGTCTGTCCACTAGCGCATATGATGCAGAAAACAAAAAATTCCTCCCAGGTTAAATATAATGGAGATGGATTAGTTTCACAATTTGCTGAGCTAGAGACGCTTGGGAGTATGGTAGGTGTGAACAACTAATTTTTGACCACACCCAAATTATATACTCCCTCCGTTTCAATTTATGTGAACCTATTTCCTTTTTGGTCTGTGCCAAAAAGAATGACCTCTTTCCTTATTTGGAAACAATTTACCTTTATGCAATTATTTATAGCCACACAAAATATTTGTGCCTCATTTTACACCACAAGTTCAAAAGTTTTCTCTCTTTTCTTAAACTCCGTGTCCAGTCAAATGGGTTCACATAAATTGAAACGGAGGGAGTACTATTTTAGTGTAAATAATTTCTTTAGGTCTACTCATAATATATATATATATATATATATATATATATGATTTATTTTAATTAGAATTTTAATAAGTAAGCTATGTATTTTTCTTAGTATTATTTAAACTATATGTAAATAGTTAGATTTCTTATATTTTTCTTGGTCTAAAGTTAGTTGGTTCATATTTTTGTGTTAATATTTTAATTGATGTTTACTTCTTCCGTAACTTTTTCAAACAATAGTTTGAGTAGTAAACTTTATCGTTAAAACAAAGTATCATATCACATGACTCTTACACTACACACACACACATATATATATATATATAATAAAAATTTCCTAACTTCCCCATTTCCTCATGTTCCTATACCCACTCTTTACACAACCCACGTTTCCCCCCATTTTCCCACATTCTCACGTCAATATCCCAACCCCCAGACCCCTTATTATGTTTTTCTAAAACTCTTTTGCACGTGGGGGGGAAGGAGATCGGTTTTTTTCTTTCTATTTAAAGAAGAAGACAAAAAGATAAGAAACTCTCCAAGTAGTTGTCACACCATTCACTAACGAAAACAAAATAGAGAGACATTGAGAGAAGAAAGCAGAAAAAAAAAGGAGGAGAGATTTGGCGAAGGGAACACGAAAAGCAACAAAAAGAAAAACAAGAGGGCAAGTGACGTGAGGATTTAGCTGCTGGGAGTTCTTCCTCTTTGCTAGTCCGTGTCTTCTACTTTCAATCTAGCATATCTATCGCCAATTTTCAGCAGCCTTTCATTAGTAAAACCAGGTTTTAGAGCTCTCCAAACACAACTGAAAAACCAAGCTAAACCAACGCCATTTACCACCCAAAATCAACAACAAAAAATACCGTCAAAAGACAACGCCGAAGTGAAGTCACGTTAGAGTTTCGTCGTTTGAGGTCCTGGTTTTGGATTTTGCTGTTTGTGAGCCTATTCTTCATTGTACTTGCTGGAAATTTTAGCAATAAAGGTTCTCTAGTCTTTCCCTTTCTCTGTTATTTTTGTGCGTTATTTTGTCTGCCTTTGTGTTAGAAAGCATGAATAATAAGCTTTAATTTGTTTTAATTTGTTATTGTGACTTTATTTCAAATAAATGCTTCCACATTCTGTTAGTATATGTTAATGTTAGTTGTCCATGGTTTCATATAACTGATCTTTGATTTTATTAGTTAGTTAAGTATACTTGGATAAATAATTCGGGGCTGGATATAGGTTAGCATTTTTCCACGTGAATTTGTTATCCATAATTCAATAGCTTCACAAATAATCTCAAGCTTAGGAATGAAATACTATAAATAGATTAGAAAAAATGTAGAAGTACTTTAAATATTAGCCCATGTGTACATACCCGAACCTTGGGTTGATATGCTTAAATAATAAAAGGATCATGTGCGCATTCCGTATCATGATGCCTTTAAATTTAAAATAATTATGTTATAACCATGTGTACATTCCGTACCTTGGTTTAACATTTAAGTTCAAAAAAGTACCTTGTATGCGTACCGCATCTGGGTGAACACAATTAATAAAATATAATAATTAATTAAGCGGTAATCAATAAGTCATAATCAATAAAATACAAGAATAGCTAAAAAATGATTTGAGCCTTACATTAGTTAATAAAAGTGACCGTGCTAGAACCACGGGACTCGAGTGATGCCTTATACCTTCCTCTCGGTCAATAGAATTCCTTACTCAGTCTTCTGTTTTTGTAGACCATAAATAACAGTCAAACCTTCCTTTTGAAAGGGGATTCAAATAAAAGGTAACTTGGAATACCAAAACGCAATTCCAAATGGCGACTCTAAATAATAGATAATCCCTTTTCAAAACGTCACTTTAATTGGAAAAACTCTTCTAACTCAACCTCGTAATAGGGTTGTGTGGGAAAAAAGAGGTGTAACAGTAGGTACTAATGGGGATTAGGGCAATGAAGCACATGAATTAAATTCTGAACTGGGAACCACTTCTGTATCAAAAGAAAAAAGTCATATTGTTTTCTGGGAGACAAGTTATTCTTATTTTAGGATATCCAAACTTCGAGTCTATTGGATAATTATGGGACAAAAGGCAATTATACAAGGAAGATTTGGGATTATTATTATCATAATAACAAACTTTGTTGCTTAAGTTTAATATTTTGATAAATTCCTATTGCTTTTAATGTTTCAAAAACATTTTATCATTATATTGATAGGTTTGAGTAGCATGTGTATATTTGCTTCTTACTTTGGTTTTGAATAGACATCAATGCTTCTGGAAAAAATCATAAGATTGTAGAACATGATGAAATATATAAAAAATGTGGACATAATATTGCCCCCAAATTTGAGTATCATATCCCCATAATCAAAATTTCTGTATCTTCATATTGTACTCATAGGTCATGCAAAGTATAACACTCGGATCCGTACCCATGCTACATAAGATAAGGGCTTTACTATAGAAAATCGTAATACTAGTGTTTCACCGTCGACATAGTTCCAGTAAGTCATAGTTAGAAGCATACCTTTATGCCTTTTTAAAAACTAGCCTTAGGGTACGCGCGCTTTGCGCGTGCCCCTTTATCTCAATAAATACACTTTTATAAAATAAAAAACTATACATATAATATTAAACAATAATGTTTGACTTATAAAATACAAATCAAATAAATATAAGTTCATAAAAGAAAAACGAATATTGATCTAATTTAGTAGCCCAATGAAGAAAGAAATCATATGCATAAAAGTCCACATATGTCTTATTATAACTTATGAGGACTTTGATAATTAACGTTACTTCATGACCTAATATGCAAATAAACAAATAACATAAAATACTTTTATTAGCAAAAAAAATTAAATAAAATATATTAGAGTTCGGTGCTGCAGCTCATGGAAAAAGTTTGATAATTGACTATGTAAAATTCAAAATGACTAATATTGAGTTACTATTTTACAACAAATAACTTGATATATAAAAATACAAGGAGTGGTCATTTTTTGGAATAAATACAAAATAATAATAACTAATGATTACGCGTTAGTATATTTTGTCTTTTACTACTTCATTCTTGTTGCTTCAAGTTTGTATTTTTATCAATTTGACTCTTACTATCATACTATAATGAATGTTGCTCTATTTTCTGATGTCTTTCACCACTAATGCTTTTCTAATCAAACAAATTCATATATCCTAAGATATTTGTCAGCATAAAAATAATTTACCTGTGAGGCAAATTAAAAAAATAATCAAATTAGATTCTTTATTTTTTGTAGATTAAATTCTTTATATTAGGTCATCGGTTATTCTAAATATTTAAATATAATTACAATTTTATCCACTAAGAAGTATATTTTTAAAGCATAAAAAAAATTAATATGATATTTCACTTTTGAATATTTATATTTGTAGAATCATTAGTGACATTGACTTTTGTCGGCCACTTTCTACTTTTCTTCATATCTCAATTCTCTCTCTCTTTTCTTTGTATTCTTAAACTTTTGTTAGTATTTGATCTGATTATTAATCATTGTACTTTCTAGATGTTATTATTATTATTAAAAGAAATTAGGAAAAAAGAATAAAATAACATGCACAAACCCAACGTCTACATGCTCAAGTTATTTCATGGCTACAACTTGTCTGGTTTCCTTATTTGTCTTATTATAATTGTTGTACCAAATTCCTAGCAAATAATAAGTTTCAACTATTATGTACTCCGTAATACATATCATATATTTTACGTATTGATAAAACTGTAGTCTATTAATTTAGGACCAGAAATTGTAGCTATATAAAGTCTAGGGTAAATTAACTTCCTAAATATTAGGGATTTTTATATATCTCAAATAAGTAAAGATTTAAGAATCAAAAATTTAGTTGATTTGCAAGTCCAAAATATTAGTAAAATAATTAATTAAATGATAGTTCCTAAAAAATAGAAAAACAACTAAAAGACTATTTTGTCTAGTGTGAAATTTATTTTTAAAGGGTAAGAAAGGCGAACGATATTCATTAAAGGCCTTCGTGCTTTTAATATAGTATAGATGTAACACAGAAAGGTCATAAATACTCCTATTTATTTCACCGTACCTTAAAGCGGGGAGGACATCTTACAATTGATTTGCAAGATAACTGGCATGGTTGAATACAACTTAGACGAAAATGTATATCACAAAAGAAAACCCTTATAAACCTTTGCAATGGACAGATCATGAATAGCAGTCGTATGTCTTATTAAACAACACCATTCCATATGTTCCTTTACCTTTAGTTCATAAAGCTCCAGCAAGCACTTCGATTGCAAGTCCTCGCCTCTGCTGGTTGGCAAGTCTGGTAATAGATGAAAGTATAAGCTATTTACCACATGTATAAGAAGGGCTGGCATAAAGGGCATACAGCATTACTGAATATAAATATATCACAACATGTTGAGTGATTACCCTCTTTAGTGAGCAAGCTAATCTTATTATTCAAGTTCTGTGCTAACAGAACACTTTGGGTTGGGCTGGGGTGGGGTTACTTATAACTTGACAAAACCAGTAGAGAGGTGCAATGATATAGTAAGAACAAAGAGAGATGATAGTAACATTGAAAGCCAAAATTCAGCAAACAGCTAGACTAGCAAAAACCAAAACCTACATTAAGCCCCAGCACACGCAGAACATGCGTCAACAGATTATGCTCAAACTTGATTCTCCATTGTCAAACAGAAAAGATAACGATTCATGCTGTTCTCTCCCGAAAAGAAAAAGGCAAAAGATAATGATGAAGATAATGAGTCTTTGGCATCAGGAGCTGCATGGTTGGGCATGTTCAAAGAGAGCATTTCTAAGAAATAATGAATTGTCCAATATATATAGGCCTTTTTCTCATTCTCTAAATAGATTTACTCAAATGAATACTATGACAAAATCAAATACGCCGAACCACATATCTACTAAGGAGGATACCTACTAAGCATTTCAATAAACCTAATTATGTCACTAGCAAGAGGATTTAGCACCTCAAATTCTATAACCTCAAAAGTGGAAGGCAAAAACCATTCTAAAAACATATCAACACAACACAAAAAGACTAATGACGCTATGTATAAATCTCCACATCATGTTCAAAACAGCCCTAAGTATGTGCAGAACCATGTCAAACGATTCCACGGTCCATTATTTCTGAGCTACGCTTACCTTCAAGTTCAGTAAGGCGATGCTGGATATGGCTTTGAAAACGATCTTCCTTTAACTTTGTCAAACCAGAACCTGATGTACAACTTGACCGTTGCCTCAACAATGAATCCTCAAAATCTGCCATCAGGTCTCCATAACTTCCCATACCTGGACCGTTCTGCATATAAGGAAAAACATATTGGTAGCATTAAAGACTAAACTAAGAAGCATAATATTTGAAAATGACTTCTTTGTTGATCCAACTCAATCATGGTTAAAACGGGCAGCCCGGTGCACAAAGCTCCCGCTATGCGCGAGATCCGGGGAAGGACCGGACCACAAGAACTCATCCTCTAGGAAAAATAAAGATAGATATCATGGTTCAAATCCCAAATTAAGCAAATAAACAAAAGATAACTTGACTACTCAAATATGCTTCATCAATAACTTCAAATTACACAAAATTTAAGAACTCATCCTCTAGGAAAAAAGTTTCTCTTAAAAAAAGATACCTATTTCTTCATGCTTAAACATACAAAAACCACATACCAATCAACACAAACTGCATACAGCTATACTTCACAACTCAATTTGCTAACTTTTACCCAAATGACCTCTACTAAAACCTCTACTAAGACAACAACAGCAACATAGAGTATTTACAAAAGCGAAAAATCTTGGGGAAAAGGATTAACTTTAATAAGAAAAAAAAGGTAAATTGAATAGCAAATAATGTATTAAGCCATAGTCTTGTTTTAACTTCTCTATAACCTTGAGAAAAGTATACTATGTAGGCTCCGCCACTGCCAATGAAGAGGATTCAATTTAATCCCCTTTGTTGGAACATTATACTGTGTAAATAGGGCAAAAACAAACTTTTTCGTATAAATAAGAACTTTTGAATCCCCTTGACATAAAGGAAGTTATGATGTAGTGGCAAAGGGAGTTCAAAAATTGTTTTAGATTGCAAGTTCGCATTTTTTGAATCCCCTTGCTAAAATTCCTAGCTCCACCACTGTCTCTATGTATTTGCATCTAAACATATAGTTCATTGTTCCTATATGCAGTACATCTAAAAGTATAGAATACATATACATTATATGTATATATGTGCGTATAACATAAGTATGTGCGGTTCTAATGCACATATGAATGTATATGAAAAGCAAATAATGTATCAAGCTCTAGTATTGCTTTTTTCTCCCCTCTAAAACTGAGAAGATCATATACTCGGTGCCTATATGTATCAACATCTATCACATAAAAATATAGCGAAATGTAACTGTATTCTAGCACAATTACTATAATGCAAAATATTCAAAAAAAAAAAACAGATTAATCTCAATAAGAATTTCTAACTACTCACTCGCATAGATACACTGTCGCGGCTGTCCACGTCAGCAGCGGCGGAGGCATCATCGTCACCGACATCTATATCATCAGCGCCGCCGTGGTAAATTGAAGAGACGGCATCGAAGACGTCAGGAGGTATCGGGAGATTGCGTGAGAGGAAATTGAGAGCGCAAATCAACGTCTTCGTTTTCTCTAACTGCTCCTCCTGAGATTCATCAACGGCGATTGGAGAACCTCTAATTCCTCCAATTCCTCCGCCATCGTCGGCGGCAGCGGCGGTGGTCTCAACTACCTGAGCCACCATGGCTGGCTCCAGTGAGGCTTAACAACTGCGCGCGAAGAGGACTGTTTTTGTATTTAATTTTTTGAGATTTTGAATTTTTGTTAAAAGTTCTTAAAACTATAAAACGAAAAACTTAAAACGAGCCTTTTCTCTCCTTCTTATCTCTCTTTCTCCCAAACCCTTTCTATTCGACTCGGTTTGGGCTTCTCGTTTTGTAAATCGATCAGGTATTAAATTTACTGAAAACCCCCTGTTCAATTTTTAATGACGGTGAGCTCCTTTTATTACGTAATGACTATATTACCCCCTTCTTAATTTTGGTTTGTATTATTATTATTTCCTTTTCATTTTTCTTGAACAGAAAATCATATAGTCGCTAGTCAGCGCTGATTACTTGTTTTATTGATTTAAGCAAATTTTTTGTAATCATCAATTAACTATATCTGACTATTTATTTAGGCCCCGTTTGGCCATAAGTTTTGTCAAAATAAATTTAAGATTTATTTTCAAAATTCATATTTGGCCATAAATTTTGCTCATATTTTGGCCAAATTCCAAATCAAAAATTTCAAATTCCAAAATCAGCTATTGAGCTGAATTTTGGCCAAAATCTCAAAACTGGAAATTATATACATGTTTTTTCAAAATAAAGTTGGAAAATATATTTTGAAAATATATGTCCAAAATATATTTTCATCTTCAAACCAAATTTTACCCAAATCAAATTTTTCAAAATAAATTTGGAATCTATGGCCAAACGTCAGGTGAAAACAATACGTCCCCACATGAATATTCCATAAATTTGAAATGGTGCGGAGAATCTACGTGAAATAATATAACTTTTTTTACTAACTTGATTTAATTATACTCCATAAAATATGAGTAACTTTTTTACGGACTTGATTTAATTGCACTCCATAAAATAGCAGATATATGATTTGCCTGTTTTCATAACCTTTTTATCATTTTTAAAACTGATAATCTACTCCTTTGTTTTCCTTTCTATACTTCAGAATGCAATTATGCAAATACTATAAGATAAAACACTTAACAATTGCAGCTGCTCAAAAAATAATGCTACTGAAGAAGCTCTTAAAATATGACTTCATCAAGTAATTTTAAAACGAAAATAGTATATAAATCAACTTTTTACTTAGAATCAATTCTTATTACTAACTATGGCAACGGCACCACCCGGGAAAATAAAAAACCAAAGATTATATATTATCGAAGAGGAAGCTGAATAAAACTTAAAAATTGATACAGACGATAAGCCTCTCGATTTTAATCAATTTTGGAATGAGAATGATGCTGTCTTTTCTCTCCTCGCTTCTCTCTCCCGGGTCGTCTTTTTATTTTGGTAGAATACCTTTAAAAAAAATCCTAAATTTGGCACGGTTTATCGGTTACACTTTTCAATTATTTGTGGTTTTAGTTACCCCTTGATCATGCCCAACTCTAGTCCTAAAAAGGATAAGCGGTCGCTGCAAATATAATCCGGTCTAAAAGTCCGGAGTCGAATCCCACCGAGAACTAAGGCTTAGTTGTATTTGTCTAATATCACCACGAAGACAAGATTGAAAATAAATAAACAGCTGAAAACTAACTATGCTTGAATTGTAAACAATTGAAATAAAGGTCTAAGATAATGGTTTACTTCGTTATTGATTCCCTTAGTTGTATGTTTCTTATAGCTTTGACTTAGTTGCCTCTATCAATCATGAACTCTCCAGATATCATAAATCTCTCTCAAGCAATTATGATAATTTACTAGACGCACTCTCTCAAGCTACGCTAGCTAGATTCGCATTACAGTTCACTTTGATCGCACCCGAGATATCGCTATCTCTAATCCAACCTCTAAACCCTCGGTTATGACTCTCGCCTATATTTCGGGAGTGATGTTGTTCAAACAACTACCTAAATATGCACTCTCTCTCAAGCAGATACATAATAAATAGGAACGACTAATTGAGGATCCTTTCAATTAACCACAATCAAAATGTAGTTGAACAAATAGAGATAAACAACCAATTCAAAACTATATTAATATAACAACCAATTCATCCCCAACGGGTTTCACCAAAACCCTAGAAAACGAATTAGCTATTCATAATAGTAAGTAAAACTACAATACTAAAAATCATAACCAACAATGAAAAACAGGAAGAAGAAGGAAAAACTTGTTGAAGAATTCTCCGCCTTGCTCTCAATGTGTTCTTGCCTCCTTAGGTCTAATTTGTGTCCAAAATATCTCCCCTCTTGTTCTTGGTCGGCCTCCTACGTTTAATATAGGATTTAGGGCTTAAAATTCCGTATTTTGTACTTTGTTCCCTGAAATTTACGTGTTCTGCCGCGGTCCAACCGCGTTTACGTCGGGACCGCGGCCAAATAGGTCATCTGAATCTTTGGTAATATTCTGCCGCGGTGTTCTACCGCGGTCCTACCGTAATCGCAGTTTTTCACCCTATTTCATTTATAATTTGGAAAAACGTAAAACATAAAAGTTGTAGCCATTTGAGTTAGCTTTCCAACTATATATTGTAAAGCCCAAACGGAGTTATGAGGAAAAAGTTATGTCTATTTTACTAGAAAGTGCGCAATATGCCTCCTCGAGTCTTCGTTCGTACTTAATTATCAAATTTGACCCCCAAACCTGATCCCGGCTTAATTCCTTGAGCTTTTACTCAAACTTCAAAGCTCCAAATTACTTGAATTCATTCTATAATATCTATATAACTCGAAATCACTCCTACAAGGTATAAAATACACTGTTAGTGCAAAACACTAGCTATTAAAGTAAAAACTCAACTAAAGTGCAGTAAATTAGAGCGTAATAAGCGACTAAAATATGCAATTATAGCCTATCATCAACACCTCACACTTAAACCATTGCTCGTCCTCGAGCAATCAAATTACACTTTTTTATATACACGACCTTTTTAAAGAATTCTCCTAACTCATCACACCAAGAGTATTTTAAATAGACTAAGCACAAAAGCATAACATCTTCACCTCAAGATTTGACTCACAAGTACCATGCATTATTCACAACTCACCTACTTACTCTAACATAGAGGTCACTGACATTACCTTTCCTTCATGAATCAAG
>MU705801.1:2872-19431 GCA_026770625.1 Nicotiana glauca | reverse complement strand
TTTCTTATAGATTTGACTTAGTTGCCTCTATCAATCATGAACTCTCCAGCTATCATAAATCTCTCTCAAGCAATTATGATAATTTACTAGACGCACTCTCTTAAGCTACGCTAGCTAGATTCGCATTACAGTTCACTTAGATCGCACCCGAGGTATCGTTATCTCTAATCCAACCTCTAAACCCGCGGTTATGACTCTCGCCTATACTCAGGGATTGATGTTGTTCAAACAACTACCTAAATATGCACTATCTCTCAAGCAGATATATAATAAATAGGAACGGCTAATTGAGGATCCTTTCAATTAACCCCAATCAAAAGGTAGTTGAACAAATAGAGATTAACAACCAACTCAAAACTATATTAATATAACAACTAATTCATCCCCAACAGATTTCACCAAAATCCTATAAAACGAATTAGCTATTAATAATAGTAAGTAAAACTACAATACTAAAAATCATAACCAACAATGAAAAATAGGAAGAGGAAGGAAAAACTTGTTGAAGAATTCCCCCTTCTCTCAATGTGTTCTTGCCTCCTTAGGTCTAATTTGTGTCCAAAATATCTCCCCTCTTGTTCTTGGCCGGCCTCCTACGTTTAATATAGGGTTTATGGCTTAAAATCCCGTATTTTGCACTTTAGTCCTTGAAATTTACGTGTTCTGCCGCGGTCCCACAGCGGTTACGCCGGGACCGCGGCCAAATAGGTCCTCTAAATCTTTGGTAATGTTCTGTCGCGGTCCTACCGTAATCGCGGTATTTTACCCTGTTCTGTTTGGAATTTGGAAAAATGTAAAACATGAAAATTGTTTCCCTTTGAGTTAGCTTTCCAACCACATATTCTGGGACCCAAATGGAGTTCTGAGCAAAATATTATGTCTATTTTACTAGACAGTGCGCAATATGTCTCCTCGAGTCTTCGTTCGTACTTAATTATCAAATTTGACCCCCGAACATGATCCCAGCTTAATTCCTTGAGCTTTTACTCAAACTTCAAAGCTCCAAATCACTTAACTTCATTCCATAACATCTATATATCTCGAAATCACTCCTACAAGACATAAAACACACAGTTAGTGCAAAATACTAGCGATTAAAGCGCAAACTCAACTAAAGTGCAGTAAATTAGAGTGTAATAAGCGACTAAAATATGTAATTACAACCTATCATCACCCCTGAACTTAGGAGAATCTCATCTCAAGGAAGTGGCATGCAAGCGCCGGTGAGGTTGATTTTTCCATCCACGTGATATGTTTTAATATTAAAATATATATTTTACCTTTTCAAATGTATTAAGTGTTTTTACTTGGCTAGAACTCTATAATTTAGGCTAATCTTTTCATTTGAGTAAAAATGATAAAGTATCAGTTAAATTTTTAAAAATTAAGCTTGAAAAAAAAAATATACACCGTTAAAATATATGTTTATAGCATCTAAAAAAAGCTATAAAAACATAGTTCAACTTTTTTATTTAGACTACGAGTTTTTTATTTAGCTAAAAATTATGGATCTCTACGCCACTACTTTCATGTACAGATTTTGCCGAAAAAATACAGTTAAGATAAATAGTTGTTGCATTCAAAGAAGAAATAATAAAGAAGTACATAATTATAAGTTTATTATTTTGGCTATGCATTTTTATTTGGTAAAAAATAATGGAGCTTAGTCAAGTTTTTTTACTGATCTGACTCAAAAATAAAAATACATAATTAAAATAAATAGTCATTATATTTAAAGTAAAAATAACAAAAAACACACAGTTGATACTCCATTATTTTTAGATATAATTTTCTTACTTGGCTATAATAATGGAGTTTCGGTTCAAATTTTACAAAGTTGGCTAAAAAAATTACACAGTTGGAATAAATAGATACTGAATTTATAGAAAAAAATTAAAAGAATAAAGTTGAGATAAAGTATGCATTGTAAATTAAAATAAATCAAGAAAAAATATACAATTTTAACAAAGACTATGTGACAATTATTAGCTAGAAAATAGCTTATTTAGAAGCTAATCTTTTTATTTTCCCATGCTCCTAAAAGAGAATGTATCTACGCTTTTTGTCACATCAGTCTAGGGTAGTGCTGGCAAAATAAACTCATATTTTATGTAAACCCGCTCAATCCGCCCATATTTTTCTCACGACCGGCACACCTAACCTGTCGTGATAACGCCTATCGTGGAACTAGCCAGACCGACATTTCCAAAATACTTTCAATATATATAACATAAATGAGTCAAGACAATTAAATTAACCGGAGGCTTACATAACAACGGTGTAAAACCCAAATCACAAGTGCAGAATAATAGTCCGACATCAGGGTGTTACTAAGTCATGAGCATCTACAACCAGTCTATAACCAGAGTTTACAATATTCTATACCAAATGCCAAAACAGAAAAGAAAAAGATAACAAGAAAGGAGAGACAAGGACTGCGGACACCGGCAACTACCTCATAAGTCTTTGATAGTCAAGCACGTACGAGATCAACACCCTCTGAGACCGGTCTCACCTGGATATGCACACAAGGTGCAAGGAGTAATGTGAATACTTCCAACTTAGTAAGTAACAGAAACAAATAAGGAACTGAGAAGTAGTGAAGGGCTATACAAGTATAGTACAATTTAGTAAACTTCAGTAAATAATAGACATGCTTTCAAACCCGCTAGTTTAAGCCAAATCAAGTTTATACAAATTCAAGTTCAAGTAAATCGGAAATAAATCTTCCAGAAATTTCACAACAATGACGGGCATCAACTAAGTGCAACAACAAGTGAAAGAAAGTACAGCCTCTCATGGCAACAGTCACCCAACTCATCTCAACAGCTAGATCACTCGACTCTTAGCCCTCAGTACTCACACTCAATAGGTACCTGCACTCACTAGGGGGTGTACAGACTCCGAAAGGGCTCCTTCAGCCCAAGCTCTATATCGCTACGGCGTGCAGTCCGATCCAATATATATATATATATATATATATATATATATATATATATATAGCTTTGAGCTCGTTGCGGCGTGCAACCCGATCCATATGCACTCACATAGCTCATAGCTCGTCACTCAGGCCCTATCTCAGTCACCAACCTCTCCAGTCCCTCGGGCTCACATAAATCATATAAATCAGCCTAAATAGAGATAATAAAATGTATCAACAATAAGCAACAAGAGTCGGAGGTATGATACGCAAGTTATCATGACTGAGAATAAACAGCAAATAGCAGTTAATTCAACAAGTACAGGACCTCAACGGTTCCCAACAATGATATCATAAGGCCTAAACATGATTTCTAACATGAATTGCAATCAATTTCCATAAAATAGAGAGAACATGTAGTTAACAGTAAGCTATCTGACTTTACAGTCTCACGGGATGGACCAACTCACAATCCCTTCGGTACACGCTCACACGCCCATCACCTAGCATGTGCGTCACCTCCAAAATAGTCCCACAACACAAATTCGGGGGTTCATATCCTCAAGACCAAATTTATAACTGTTACTTACTTTAATCCGAGCAAAACTCTACTCCAAAATGTCCTTGCCTCGCGAGTTGGCCTCTAAATGTCCCGAATCTAGCCACAAGCAGTACAATACAATTAATATAGGCTAAAGGGATCAATTCCACAAGAAACTACTAATTTAGACCCAAAAATCTGAAATTGACTCAACCCGATCCCCGGGCCCAGGTCTCGAAATCTGACAAAGTCACAAAACCCAAAAGTCCATTCACTCACGAGTCTAAGCACACCAAATTTACTCCAATCCGATAACAAAATGCCATTCAAAACCCCAAAAATCTAACTCAAGAACACTTTATTTTCTTCCCCAATATTTTACCCCAAATCACAAATTAGATGGTAAAATTAAAGATATAATCATGGGTTTTAACCAAAACCAAGTAACAATCACTTACCCCAATCAACTATGCGAAAATCCCTTCAAGAATCACCCAAATCTGTGATCTCTAGCTCAAAATATGAAAAATGGGCTCAAACCCTTGATTTTGAAATTAATAGTGTCTGCCCAGATTTTCTTTTTCGCGAACGCGACCGTCCTCTCTCATTCGCGTAGACGAACTCAGACTACCTCTCAACTTAACTCATCATAACACGACCTACGCTTCACGAACATGAATCTTTGCAAACTCAGACCTTCACGAATGTGTCCCTTACCTCGCAAATGCATAGAACAAAAGATTGGGGTTCCCCAGTTGCCTCACTTCTCTTCGCGAATGCGACACCACTCACGCGTTTGCGATGCACACACTGTGCTACCATTCACTTTCGCGTCCTCTCCTTTGCGAATGCTAGAACAAAATCTCACCAGCTCAGAAACACTTTTCGCGAACATGAGGCTCCTCTCGTGAACACGTAAGAGGAAACCGAAAAAATGCAGCAGCAGACATGAGCTAACTCACCAAGGCAAAAAATGATCCGTTAAGCACCCGAAACTCACACGAGGCCCTCGAAACCTTAACTAAACATACCAACACGTCCCATAACATCATACGAACTTAGCTGAATCCTCAAATCACCTCAAACAACATCAAAAACAAGAATTGCATCCGAACTCAAGCCTAATGAACTTTGAAATTTCCAAATTCTCCAAACGATGCCAAAACCTATCAATCACATCTGATTGTCCTCAAATTTTGCACACACATCATAAATGACACCACGAACTTACTCCAACTTCCAGAAATCAAATCCGACCCCAATATCAAAATTTTCACTACTGGTCAAATTTGCCAAAATTCCAAATTTTGTCATTTCAAGCCTAATTCTACTATGGACCTCCAAATCATATTCCAGACGCGCTCCTAATTCCAAAATCACCTAACTGAGCTAACGAAACCATCAAAATTCAAACCCGAGCTCATTTACACGTAAGTCAACATCCGGTTAACTTTTTCAACTTAAACTTCCAATTAAGAGACCAAGTGTCTCAATTCACTCCGAGATAACTCTGGACCCGAACCAACTAACCCATTAAGTCATAATACAACTGTAGAACACAAAAGAAGTAGGAAATGTGGAAACGGGGCTATAACTCTCGAAACGACCGACCGGATCATTACCTCTTCCCCCTCTTACATAAATGTTCATCCTCGAACGGGTCTAGAAACATAGCTGGAGCCTCAAATAGGTGTGGGTATCTGCTCCGCATATCCCGCTCGGTCTCCCAAGTAGACTCCTCCACGGGACGACCTCTCCACCTCACTTTCACTAAAGCTATATCCTTTGACCTCAACTTTCGAACCTGCCGCCCCAAAATAGCCACCTACTCCACATCATAAGTCAAATCACCGTCCAACTGTACCGTGCTGAAATCTAAAACATGAGACGGATCACCAATATACTTCCAAAGCATAGAAACATGAAACACTAGATGCACACTCGATAAGTTAGGTGGCAAAGTAAGCTCGTAGGCCACCTCCCCAATCATCCGAAGCACCTCAAACGACCCAATAAACTGAGGGGTCAACTTGCCCCTCTTTCCAAATCTCATAACACCCTTCATGGGTGATACCTTCAGCAAAACCTTCTCTCCATCCATGAAAGAAACATCACGGACCTTCTTGTCAACAGAACTCTTCTGTTTTGACTGCGTCGTACGAAGCCGCTCCTGAATCAATTTCACCTTGTCCAATGCATCCTGAACTAAGTATGTACCCAAATACCTAGCGTCACCTGGCTCAAACCAACCACTGGATATCTACATCGCCTCCCATATAAAGCCTCATACGGAGCCATCTGAATACTCGACTAATAATTTTTGTTGTAAGCAAACTCCACGAGTGGCAGAAACTGGTCCCATGAACCACCAAAATAAATGACACAAGCGCATAACATGTCCTCCAATATCTGGATGGTGTGCTTGGACTGTCTGTCCGTCTGAGGGTGGAACATTGTGCTCAACTCAACATGAGTGCCCAACTCTCGCTGTACGGCTCTCCAAAACTGCAATGTAAATTGTGTGCCTATATCTGAAATGATGGAAACCGGCACCCCATGAAGGCAAACAATCTCTCTGATGTAAATCTAAGCCAATCACTCTGAAGAATAAGTAGTACCAATTGGAATAAAGTACGCGGACTTAGTTAGCCAATCCATAATCACCCAAATAGCATCGAACTTCCTTGAAAACCGTAGGATCCCAACTATGAAATCCATAGTGATCCGCTACCACTTCTACTACGGGATATCTGACCTCTGAAGCAAGCCACTCGGGATCTAATGCTCATATTTTACCTTCTGAGAGTTGAGACACCGAGCTACAAACCCAACTATATCTTTCTTCATCCTCATCCACCAGGATTGCTGTCTCAAATCCTGGTACATCTTCACGGCACCCGGATGAATGGAATACCGCGAGATGTGGGTCTCCTCAAGAATCAACTCCCATAGTCTATCTACATTGGGCACACATATTTGACCCTTTTCCTCAATACTCTATCATCACCGATAGTCACTTCTCTGGCATCACCGTGTTGAACTCTTCCTTGATGACAAGCAAATGAGGATCATCATACTAGAGCTCTCAGATGCGATCAAATAAGGAAGACCGAGAAACTACACAAGCTAGAACCCGACTAGGCTCCAAAATATCCAATATCTCGAACCGATTGGCCAAGGCCTGGTTATCAACGGCAAGGGGTCTCTCACCAATAAGAAGGAATTCAAGATTACCCATACTCACCGCCTTTCTACTCAAGGCATCGGCCACCACATTGGCCTTTACCGGGTGGTATAAAATGATAATATCATAGTCCTTAAGCAGCTTCAACCATCTCCGCTGCCTCAAATTGAGATCCTTCTGCTTGAACAAGTACTGAAGGCTACGATGATCAGTAAATACCTCATAAGACACACCACAGAGATAGTGCCTCCAAATATTGAACGTGTGAACAATGTCAACCAACTCCAAATCATGAACGGGGTAATTCTTCTCATGTGGCTTCAACTGATGTGAAGCATAAGCAATCACCCTACCCTCCTACATCAAAACACACCCAATACCGATCCGAGAAGCATCATAAATATACAGTATAAGAACCAAAAGTTGATGGCAGAACTAGAACTGGAGCTGTGGTCACAGCAGTAGAGTAGCGCATTTGGATCGAATATCCGAAATTTGAATCGATCCGCTCAATTTTGAATTTTGAATTTCAGATATTTATCGAATTCAGATTTTATTTATTAAATTTTTAGATTTTTGGATTTGATTCGGATTTATATAGTTTGAACCCGATCCGATCTGAAAACTGAATTTATTAGGGGACGTATAAATACTAATTTTATTTTTAGGGTTAGGTATAATCTTATTTCATTCTCTTTCCTTTCAGTCTTCTCTCATTCTCTCAGACTTAGAGTCCACCCAGAGACTGCTGCTCATTTCTAGAGACACTAATCATGCTCGTTGTTTCCTCTGTCTCTTCTTTGTGTTCCGGCGACCGCACTGGTATTACACTAAGACTCACTCCTTCTCTCTCTCTCTCTCTCTCTCTCTCTCTCTCTCTCTCTCTCTCTCTCTCTCTCTCTCTCTTTCTCTCCCTTTCTTAGAGCTTAAAGGAAGTGTTTGTTCTCTTTTATTTCTTCGATGAAATTGATGAAATAAATTGGAGGGTTTCACTCTTGAATTTCTTAAACAAAAATAGTCCATACTATACTATTATTTTGAATCTGATTTTATTTTTAATTTTGTTTTGTTTTGTAGATGTAAGATGAGGTAGAAATGGTGAATGAAGTTCAAGCTCTTGTAAAATGTGGTGAAAGTGGTGCTTCAAATGATTCCACAACCAATGTCGATTCTGAATCTGGTTCGAAGAAAAGAAAAACAATGAAAGAAAGATCAGTAGCTTGGCGACACTTCACTAAGTTCACTGATGATGAGGGTGTTAAAAAAGTGAAATGCAAGTATTGTCCAGAAGAATACATAGCTAACACCAAAAACAGTGGTACAAGCAATTTGCTATCACATCTTCTCAAGTGTCCGAATAATCCCCACAAGCCGGAGACAAGCCAGACAAAATTAGCTTTTGAACCGAAAGGTCAAACATGTAATGTCCCACTTATCCCTTGGAAATTTGATCAAGAGGCATGTAGGAGGGCTTTAGCTCGTATGCTAATTTTAGATTAACAACCCTTCATTTCTGTTGAAAAAGATGGATTTAGTGACTTCGTGAGAGCTCTTCAGCCTTTATTTCATATTCCATCTCGTACTACTGTGACTAGGGATTGTCTTGAGATTTACCATGATGAGAGACTTACTTTGAAGTCAATTTTTAAAGAATCAAAACAGAGAATTTGTATTACGACTGATACATGGACATCAATTCAAAGAATTAACTACATGTGTGTTACAACACATTACATTGATAAGAATTGGAATTTTCATAAAAAGATATTGAATTTTTGTCCTATTACTAGTCACAAAGGTCAAGATTTAGCTAGTGGTGTTGCTAAGTATTTACTTGAATGAGGAGTGGATAAAGTATTTACTGTGATAGTTGATAATTCAAGTTCTAATGATGTCATGGTTAAAGAATTATCCAAATAATTTACTAGATGGAACACTAACTTGATGGAAGGTAAGCATGTTCATGTTAGATGTATGGTTCACATAATCAATCTAGTTGTTCAAGATAGGTTGAGAGAAGGGAGTGTGTCTGTGGAACGAAACACGTTGTTAGGTACATTAGGCAATCTCCCGCAAGACAAAAGAAGTTTAAAGAATTTTGTGATCTCGATAAGATAACTTCTAAAAAATCATTGTGCTTGCATGTTCCTACTAGGTGGAACTCCACATATTTGATGTTGAAGGTTGCTGCAGTTTATGAGGAAGCCTTTACAAAATATTGTGATATTGATTATGGTTTGATGTCATGTATTTCTAACTGTATTTGTGAGGATGGACAACCTGCAGGTCCACTTTTAAGTTTTGATTGGGATAGTGTAAGACGTATTGTGAAGTTTCTTGAAATATTTTATGAACTCACCTTCAAGGTATCAAGTACACTTTATATTACTTCTAATGTGTACTTTCTTGAGGTATGTGTTGTTGGTTCTTCTTTGAAATAGTTGATGCAAAGTGAAAATGCTACCTTGAAAGAAATGGCAAAGAATATGAAAGAGAAGAGAGCCTTGCATCGTCGACATATAAAAGGTAGGAGTTCGTGGCATGTTAAAAGCTTTTTTTTGGGGATTACTTGGGTTGGTTGGTTTGTTATGGAAAGCACAGACTTGTTGTTAAATCTATTCCATGTAATCTCCTTAAGAAGTTTGATTAGTAACAATTCCTACTGTTAAATCTTCACCGTGACTTTTAAATGTTTTAATGAGTATGGTACAATTGTGGAATTGAGTTGCCATATGATTCTGGACCTTGCTTATTTACTTCCACTATATAGTCTACTCTCTAGGCTTAAATGCATGAATTACAGTGAATAAATTAGCTTTAATGGAGCTATATATTTATAAGCTTAAGCCTTCTAATAAATTGAACAGTTGCAAAGTTCATCACATGACTGCACCTGCAAAGTTCATCACATGACTAAACATTAACTTTCTATTGTTTTGTGCTACCCGGTTCTCTATTGTATTATTTTGTTCTGCCCAGGTTGTTGCATTAGGCTATGTTCTGATGAACATTGAAAACAACTTGTATAGGCTGCTACATTAGGCTATGTTCTGTTGTATTTTGCCCAGCTTAACATGATACACATTTACGGATCCTCTCATTTTTGACAAGTGCAGTGTTGCAGAACTTGAAAGCATGCCAGGAATCAGGACTGAGTGCAATAGCCATAGAAGTTGGAACTTGGAACTCTTTTGTGTAATCTATTAAGGAATTCTGGTTGAGGATTTCAGTTCATTAGATATCTATTTGGTATTTTAGTTAATTTTATTTTGTTATGAAGATTTTGTTTTGTTTATGTAATGGATTCTATCACAAGAATTAGGATTTGCAGCTTTCCTTTTCTTCTGTGGATTAGGACTGATGTTCATGGAGATGAACTATGTTGAACTGTTGAATTATTAATGACCTTCTCTTAAACTGTTAGCTTTGCTTCTGCTCTTGTTTTTCTTCCATTTTGGTTCGTAAAAGAATCTGAATTGAATGAGAATGATGAGTAGAAAATGTTGAAAGAATAATGGTGCACTCAAAGTACAGTTATTGCAGGGACATATGGTTACTTTGCTCCAAGTAATTCCTCAATTCAGAAATCTCAATTGAATTCCTACAATGTTACTTCAAGTGTCAATGTTTTTTAGGTAGATTATTTTGATTTCTATCAAATTGGAAACTTACAATTCAGACTTCACCAGTCATATTTATTAACGGGAAATGATTATGAAATTATATAAGTATTCATATATATTGAGATAATGCTTATCTTTTGTGTAAATGTGGTTAACAAAATACACATATTCTTCCAGGACGACCACAAAATGTGATGTCTATAGGAAAGGTAAAAAAAATTACAGAATCAAGAAAAGCAGGAATGGAAAATGCAAAAAAGAATAAAAGAAAAGGTTCTTAATAATACGTACAATCTGATCCGAAAATTCGATCACCAAACCAATCTGAACTTTAAAAATCGATCAAATTCGATATAATTCGGATCAGATTCGGATTACATTTTACGGAATCCGAAATCTGAAATTTCAATCCGAAATATGCTAAATTCGATCTGATCCATGCACAGCCCTACAAAGCAGTCTTGAGCTTCTGAAAGCTCACCTCACACTCATCTGACCACCTGAAAAGAGCACCCTTTTGGGTCAATTTAGTCAAGGGTGATGCAATAGACGAGAATCCCTTCACAATCTGACGTAATAACCATCCAAATTAAGGAAGCTCCGAATCTCTGTACCTGAGGACGGTATGGACCAACTCTAAACCGCCTCTATCTTCTTCGGGTCAACCTGAATACCCTCACTGGATACCACGTGCCCCTAGATGCCATTGAACTGAGCCAAAACTCACACTTGGAGAACTTAGCATAAAGTTTCTCCTCTCTCAATCGTTGCAATACAACCCTCAAATGTTGGGCGTGCTCCTCCTGGCTACGAGAGTACACCAAGTTATCATCAATGAACACAATAATGAACGAGTCGAGATAAGGCCGAAACAATTTGTTCATCAGATGCATGAATATTACTTGGGCGTTGGTCATCCTAAAAGACATCAAAAGGAACTCATAATGACCATATCGGGTCATGAAAGCCGTCTTAAGAAAGTCAAAGTCCCTAATCTTCAACTGATTATACCCTAACCTCAAATCAATCTTGGATAAGACACTCGCTCCCTGAAACTGGTCAAATAGATCACTAATACGAGGCAAAAGATACTTGTTCTTGATTGTTACTTTGTTCAACTGTCTGTAATCTATGCACATTCTCATAGTTCTATCCTTCTTCTTCACAAATAAAACTGGTGCACCCCAAGGTGGCACACTAAGCCGAATAAACCCCTTATCAAGGAGGTCCTAAAGCTGCTCCTTCAATTCCTTCAACTCTTTCGGTGTCATATGATATGGTGGAATAGAAATGAGCTGAGTGCCCAGTGTATGGGTCAAAATTAGATCAGAGAAATTCGGCACGCAAAAATATAAGGTCGTGGTCGAATAGACCAAGGTTGGAAAGTCATCAATAAGGCCGAGGACGGACAATCATCAATAGCCGAGGTCGGACATGACGAGGATGGACGGTTATCAATAAGGCCGAGGTCGGACAGCAATGAAATAGCTAGTTTGCTTTGGAATCCTCAGGGGAATATTCCCTCTAAATTGTACTTTTTTAGGATTCTCTATGGATACCCCTTATAAACAGAAAGAAAGGACTTCCTAAAAAGAGGGGCTCTCTCTCTCTCCCTCTCTCTCTTTCTAAACAATATGTAAACACACCTCTCCAAAGAAATGAGAGGATCTGTGATCCCATACCTTCATCAGATCCAAAAAAGGGTCATAAGGTTTTTGTATTTGTCTATCATTTGTCTTTATTAAAAAAAAGAACCATCTCACTGAAGATCGGGTGAATCTTTTCCTTTATTCATATTTTTGTTACTTAATGCATATTTCTTTATGCTATTAAATTTGGTCATAATCGCCGTCAACATTTATATTCGGCTATATTTTTTAATTCGTATTATTGATCTCGGATCTAGAGTTAATTATGCTTAACTAGGATTTACCCCTTCATTTTTGATTGATTTGTCCAAAAAGGTTTCATATTTTTTGAATCAAACAATTTTGCACCGTCTGTGGAGATTTTCTAGTTAAAATTTTAGTTTCCTCTAGATCTGGAATTCAATTCCAGTTCTACGTTCTGTTCATGGTAGATATTTCCTAGTACGGTTGTCTACCATAACATGGAAAGACGAAATAGCTTTCTTAAACTCTCTTTTGCTTTTGTAGCTTCAAATTTTTAATATACTATCCGTATAAGAGAATATTCGTACAACTTCTGTGTTCTTTAAATGCCAAATCAAAGGCGTTTCTTATCATTGGATAAATTTGATTATATATTTTAACTATAGAAAATAGATTTGTGACTTTAAGGACTTATGAGTTCAATTGTCTTAAATGAAAAGAGCTTGGACATAGAAGTTAAAAACGTCCAAGTTACAAAGATGGAAGGGCTGCAATTGCACAAAACAAACTCAAGAAAATGACAGCCCATAGAACGTCGAAGTGGAAAAAGAGGGCAGATGGAGCAATCTTAACTTTATGTTTGAAATATCATATCTTTCTGTCCCTTTTAAGTAACTCTAGTTAACTGATAAGAACATTACAACCTCCCAAAAACACGAGATAATAGCGTGGATTTGCAAGAAGGCGCACAAAAGAGATATGGTCATCTGGTGCCCTCTTCTTGACCAATTGTTCCTCTATCAGATAATATGCTATATGTACAACAACAAAAAACTTTACTAAAGCAGACAACCACGCCAAAATTGGTAGCGGCCACTAAAAGCATAACCGGAGAAGGGAATATGGTCACTCCTCTCCACTCGTCGACCGATCAAATCGAGGTAACGAACGCTTTTATTTTGTTTTAACTGACTATTTCTCTAAGTTGAATAGAAGCAGGAGAAATCACCCAGGAAATACATCATATTCTCCACTGCAAGAAAAACTAAGCAAATTGGGACTCCCCCAGGAAATACATCATATTCTCCAATGCAAGCAAAACTAAGCAAACTGGGACTCCCCCAGGAAATACATCATATTCTCCAATGCAAGAAAAACTAAGAAAACTGGCATCCCCCCAGGAAATACATCATATTCTCCAATATAAGCAAAATTAAGCAAATTGGGACTCCCTCAGAAAATATGTCATATTCTCCAATGCAAGCAAAATTAAGCAAATTGGGACTCCCCAGGGAACACCCCAACGGCCAAGGGCCATCGCCAAAAAAGAAGAGGTCGACCGTACGGCCAAGGCCCATTGCCAAAAAGAGGAGGTCGACCTTGTTCAAACCACGGTGGGTTAACATTTCGACAAGATCGAAATAACACCCCTACGGTCAAGGGCCATTGCTAAAAAGCAGAATTCGGCCTCGACCGAAACAACATTCGGCCTCGTCTGAATCAACCTTCGGCCTCGACCGAATCAACCTTTAGCCTCGACCAAATCAACCTTCAGCCTCATCCGAATCGAACTTACGTCCATGGGCCGTTGCCAAAAAGAGGAGGTCGATCTTATGGCCAAGGGTCGTTGCCAAAAAAGAGGAGGTCAACCTTACGACCAAGGGTTATCACCAAAAAAGAATAGGTCGACCTTACGACGAAGGGCCATCACCAAAAAAGAAGAGGTCGACCTTACGGCCAAGAGCCATCGCCAAAAAAGAATAAGTCGACCTTATGGCCAAGGGCTATTGCCAAAAAGAGGAGGTCGACCTTGTTCAAACCATGACAGGTTAACATTTTCACAAGCTCGAAATAACACCCCTACGGCCAAGGGCCATCGCTAAAAAGAAGAATTCAGCCTCGACCAAAACAACATTCAGCCTCGTCCAAATCAACCTTCGGCCTCGTTCGAATCGACCCTTACGGCCAAGGGCCGTTGCAAAAAAAGATGAGGTCGGCCTTAGGGCCAAGGGCCGTTGCCAAAAAAAGGAGGTCGACCTTACGGCCAAGGTCCATTTCCAAAAAGAGAAGTTCGACCTTGTTCAAACCACGACGGGTTAACATTTCAACAAGCTCGAAATAATACCCCTACGGCCAAGGGCCGTTGCCAAAAAAGAAGAGGTCGACCTTATGGCCAAGGGCCACTGCCAAAAAAGAGAAGGTTGACCTTACGGCCAAGGATCGTCACCAAAAAAGAGGAGGTCGACCCTTACGGCCAAGGGCCATTGCCAAAAAAAGAGGAGGTCGACCTTACGGCGAAGGGTCGTCTCCCAAATAAGAGGAGGTCGACCTTGTTCAAACCACGATGGGTTAACATTTCTACAAGTTTGAAATAACACCCTTACGGCCAAGGGTCATCGCCAAAAAAAAAGAGGTCGACCTATGGCTAAGGGCCATCGCGAAAAAGAAGAATTCGGCCTCGACCGAAATAACATTCGTCCTTGTCCGAATCAACTTTCATCCTCGACCGAATCAAACTTCGGCCTCGTCCAAATTGACCTTACGGCCAAGGGCCGTCGCCAAGAAAGAAGAGGTCGACCTTCCGGCCAAGGGTCGTCGCCAAAAAAGAGGAGGTCGACCT
The DNA here is from genome assembly GCA_026770625.1 of Nicotiana glauca. Taxonomy (NCBI): domain Eukaryota; kingdom Viridiplantae; phylum Streptophyta; class Magnoliopsida; order Solanales; family Solanaceae; genus Nicotiana; species Nicotiana glauca. The sequence goes on along the minus strand of MU705801.1, from coordinate 4,711 downwards.
TACGACCAAGGGGCATCGCCAAAAAAGAAGAGGTTGACCCTACAGCCAAAGGCCATTTCCAAAAAGAAGAGGTCGACCTTGTTCAAACCGCGATGGGTTAACATTTCGACAAGCTTGAAATAATACCCCTACGGCCAAGTGCCATCGCCAAAAAGAAGAATCTGGCCTCGATCAAAACAACATTCGGCCTCGTCCGAGTCAACCTTCGGCCTTGATCGAATTGACCTCCGGCCTCACCCGAATCGACCCTTACGGCCAAGGGCCGTCGCCAAAAAAGAGAAGGTCGACCTTACGGCTAAGGTCGTCGCTAAAAAGAGGAGGTCGACCTTACGGCCAAGGGCCATCGCCAAAAAAGAGGAGGTTGACCTTACGGCCAAGGTTCGTCGCCAAATAAGAGGAGGTCGACCCTTACGGCCAAGGGTCGTCGCCAAAAAAAGAGAAAATTGACCTTACAGCCAAGGGCCGTAGCCAAAAAAGAGGAGGTCGACCTTGTTCAAACCACGGTGGGTTAACATTTTGACAAGCTTGAAATAACACCCCTACGACCAAGGGCCATCGCCAAAAAGAAGAATTCGGCCTCAATAGAAACAAAATTCGGCCTCGTCCGAATCAACCTTCGACCTCGACCGAAACAACCTTTGGCCTCGACTGAATCAACCTTCGGCCTCGTATGAATCAACATTCAGCCTCGTCCGAATCAACATTCAGCCTCGTCTGAAACAACATTCGGCCTCATCCGATTCGACCCTTACGGCCAAGGGTCGTTGCCAAAAAAGAAGAGGCCGACCTTACGGCCAAGGGCCGTAAAAAAAGAGGAGGTCGACCTTACGGCCAAAAGCCATCGCCAAAAAAAGATGAGGTAGAACTTACGGCCAAGGGTCGTTTCCAAAAAGAGGATGTCGACCTTGTTCAAACCATGACAGGTTAACATTTCGACAAGCTCGAAATAACACCCCTACAGCCAAGGACCGTCTCCAAAAAGGAGGAGGTCGACCTTACGGCCAAGGGCCATGGCCCAAAAAGATTAGGTCGACCTAACGCCAAGAGCCATCGCCAAAAAAGAGGAGGTCGACCCTTACGACCAAGGGTCGTCGCCAAAAAAAGAGAAGGTAGACCTTACGGCTAAGGGCCATCGCCAAAAAAATAGGAGGTTGACCTTGTTCAAACAATGATGGGTTAACATTTCGAAAAGCTCGAAATAATACCCTGACGGCCAAGGGCCATCGCCAAAAAAGAAGAGGTCGACCTTACGGCCAAGGGCCATCGCCAAAAAGAAGAATTCGGCCTCTACCGAAACAACATTCGACCTCGTCCGAATCAACCTTCGGCCTCAACCGAATCTGTCACGACCCAAAATCCACTAAGGGTCATGGTGGCGCCGGACATCGCTGTCAGGCCAGCCAATTAGATTACCAATTAATTTCCCCTTTTAATACCTTTGAAAATCTAAGGTTTTTCCTTCTGTTTCACATATAATAAGATCATTTTCCTGAATTCAAACTTAAATAATACCAATTGGTACAAAGATTTACCGAAACCATCCCAGAAACCCGGTGTCACAAGTGCATGAGCAACTACTGATAAAGACATAAAATACAATATAGTATCCGTCCGGAATACAATGGACAGAAAAGAAATACAGTTAGTAGAAAGGACTTTAAAGAGCTACGGGCCGCCTTGCATACTGCAGCTTACCTAGTTCCCGAATCGTCCGTGTTTCTGCGCCCAATAGGCCGCTAATGCATCAAGTACCTGTGCAACAAAAATGCACAGAAGTATAGTATGAGTACGTAATCAACGTGTACTCAGTGAATATCCCGCCTAATCCCGAAGGGGTAA
>MU705799.1:25240-60682 GCA_026770625.1 Nicotiana glauca | reverse complement strand
GGCGTTGTACATTAACGGTGTTAATGTACAACGCCAGCTTTTCTGGCGTTGTATATAGTATGTTTTTTTTTTTTTAACTTAAATACGTTTTTTGACTTTGAAACACACCTATTTAGGTTCCCAGCTCTTATATTTTGTGTTGGGGGCAACTGACAATAGTCGCCTGAGACCGCTTTTTGTCTTAAACTAGTAAACTAGTTACTATATATTATAAGGGACAACCAAGAACTTTTGTAGTCCTCACAATCGTTTTCACTAAAATATAAACTTTTCAATTAATTACTACTAGGTGCTGCCAAATTAATTTAGATTCGCATCGCGTAAGGCTCATTTGGAATAAGCTCTCCCTATTAAAAATGTTTTCATACCCAGGCTCAAACTCGAAAACCTTGGTAAGGAATGAGCAGCCTTATCTGCTGCACTTTATTTTGCCTGTTACTTATTGATTTTATTTATTAACCTGAAAAATAGTCATTTTTCGTTAGATTCTTGTTTTTTGGGAAGAAATTCAAAAATAGCCAGATTTACAACTGGTCTTTCAAAAATAGCTCAGTTTCAAAAGTAGTCAAAATTTAGCCATTTTTCATGTAAAGATAAATATGAGCTAAAACACTGTTCAAAACCCGAAAAATACGCCAGTATATTATACTAGAGTTCCAGCATAAGTATGCTTGAACTCCAACATATTATACTGGAGTTCTAGGATAAGTATGCTGGAACTCCAGCATAATATGATGGAGTTCCAACATAAGTACACTAGAACTCTAGCATAATATACTGGAGTTCCACGAAGTATAATTGTCCAGTATAATATACTGGAGTTTGGAGCACAGGAAGTATAATTGTCCAGTATAATATACTGGAGTTTGGAGCACCGGTGCTCCAGTCTCTAGTATATTATACTGGAGTCAGCAAAGTATACCGGTCCAACATAATATGCTGGAGTTCATACACAAGTGCACCGAACTCCAGTATATTATGCTGTATCGGTCTCTGTTGCAGCAAAATAGTGGCTATTTTTCATTGACTTCGTAAATGCTGGCTCTTTTTGAATGACCAGTCCGAAAACTGGCTATACCATGCTATTTTTACTGTTTTTTGTTGAACTCTCATTCTCCTTTTTCATTAGTTGCTTATTATAGTTTTGTACATGTAGGCATTTCTTTCACTTTTTATTTGTATTATAAAATTTGAAAATTTCTGAAAATTCTTTTACTGATATTTAGACATTTCTTTTACTTTATATTTAAACTTTGATGAGCTCATATGTGTTTAAAAAGTCAGTGTTATCTGTCATGATTGAGTTATCTTTAAAATCTCTCGTTGGATTAACTTTAATTAATTTTCTAAACAAAAAATAAGTTTGGTCGGATTCGGTAATATTTTGGTTCAAATTTTATATTTGTCTTAAAGTTTACTAAATATCTATATTATTAATTTAGAACTAAAATACTTTAAAAACTAGGATTCAGAATTCATAAACTTCAAATTCTAGCTCCGAATGTGATTTGAAGTAAAAAAAAAAAAGGATTAGTTACCTTCTATAGCAGAGGTTGATACCTTATTTATTTTAAATAAATACCCTTTAAAAAATTACACTCCATAGCTACCTTTTGATTTTTTTTAGCCAAATATCTATTTATGGTCACCTCCTACCCTTAAGCCATAAATAAGCTTTGTATTATTTTTCTCTCTCATATTCCCTCAAATTTCTCCTATCCCCTACCCCATTTCTATTCTCCCTCTCTCCTCTACTTCTCAATGTCTTCTCCTCCGCCGGAATATGCAACACCAAGCCCGTGATTTGATCAGTTTCAAATTCATACAAGATATATTAGTTGTCTGTGTCTGAAAGATAAAACTCCCACTTAGACCGTTTTGTATAATCCCCTATTGATGCCTTATAACTCTTGCCAAGCATGAAATATTTTTCACTTAGTGAGGCATTCTATAGGAGTCCTTCTTTGTATATCTAGAAAAATTAAGAAAACATTTTTCGTCATACTTGTTTAAGCTCTCGCTTGACTAGAACCTTATGTGTTAGTAAGCCTTACAAAGTAGTTCTTCTAGAATCCAGTGAACAACGATCCGAAGGATCAACTTGCGAATTTGTACTTCAATGTATCTCGGTATATTCTATGTATTTTATTATACTCATTATTTTTTTTATATATATTTCAATGTATCTTCTTGTATTCTATGTATTTCATTGTATTCATTGTCTCGCTATATTCCATGAATGTATTCATACTTTTTTTAATTAATATAATTTATGTATTTAGATGTTTTATATAATTTCTCTGAAGATTGCTATGTTTTTGGGGTGTTTTTTGGTTGAGAATCTTTTTTATAACTGGAAATAGAAAATTTGTGTGCTATAATTCAGTTTGTTGAGTTATATTAGGAGTCTATTATATTAATTGATTCACTTTCCGTTTAAAAATAGTGTAATTCCTGTTTCATGCCGTGAATACAGTCGAATACAAAAATTTGTCTGGCTGTAATCCCATATTTCACGCTTAGAAATGCTACTGTATTCATGAATGCAGTAGCTTAAATACATCAAATACACTCTAAAAATTCTGAAAACATAGTTATAGGAAGTAATATAGTATATGGTAGCTACAACTAGCTAATAACCACTAAAACATAGTGGTTTCTGAAAGTTTCTCTAAAAAATCACCAAAATAAAAGTTAATATATTAAAGGAGTGAAATGAAAGTTTTGCTTTTATATCGTGAGTTTGGGCCCGGGCTTAGCACGGGCTTCAAGAACTAGTAAATTGTAGTAGATACAAAAAAAAATATGTTGTTAGAGCGTGAAGAAATATCCAAGACCTCTATTTTATTTTTATTTTTATTTTTAAGGATTTTATTTAAGTGAAATATTGCGAGAAAATGCCCAATATAGTCCAGTATCTTTGGACTTTAACTCAAATTAGTCCTATTTCTTTCACATGGAGCATTAATAGTCCATATTTTTAAAAAAGCCGTACACTTTAGTCTTCATGTTTGATATGAAAGAAGGAAAATATTTTTTAATTTTCTCATATTTGGTTGGCTTAAATTTTTTGAAAAATATTTTCCTCATGAACTCATTTTTCTCCAATTGGAGGAAAATATTTTCCTTGTCAAGAGAAGGAAAAATATTTTCCAAAACTTTTCTTCAACCTTTCACACCCTTTTCTTCACTCTTTATAATTTTTTAGCCATATACATAGATTATACATTTATTATACATAATTATACACATATAATACATAAATTATACCTCCACCGGCTATTATTAGTTTAAGCAGTTAGGTAAGCGGTTATTTGGGTTAACTTTCTTTTTTTATGATATAGAAAAAGTATTTTCTTTCATTTTCTTTTCATAATATAGAAAAAGTATTTTCTTTTCTTTTAATAAAAATGAGTACTTTTTTTTCATGTTGTAGAAAGTGTACTTTCTTTTTCAACAAAAAAAAGTAGTATTTTCTTTTTAATTGTGCAACACAGATTTCAAAGTTTCTTTTGCGAGAAAAGGTAAAGCAACACATTAGTCCCTTTGGGTTTGTGTAAATTTTTAAAAGAATAATTAAATTTTTGAAAAAAATAGAGTTTTGAAAACGTTGGATAATTGGGGTTGTGGAAGGGGGGAGGGAGGGGGAGGGGAGAGAGAAGGGGAGTACGGAAAACACGGGGATTTGGGATAAGGGGGAGGGGTAAGAAAAGTAGCCGAAAAAATTTCTAAAAAATATTTTTACTCTCTAAACAAACACTAGAAAAAAAAATTCCAAAAAAAGTTTATCACTCACCAACTAAATAAAGAAAAATAAATGATAACCACTCATTTTCTAGGAAAATATTTATTTTCATATCAAACATGGAGACTAAAAGTGTACCACTTTATTAAAGAATGTGGACTATTTGTAACGACCCAACCGGTCATTTTGAGCTTTTACACTTCGCTCTCCAGTTCTTGGGCATGAATAGCCACGCGTGATGTATTATGACTTATGTAAATCGTTGGTTTTGGTTTTCAGGGCAATCGGAATGGATTTGGGAGAACAGTTTTCAGTTTGAAGCTTAAAATCTGAAAGGTTTGACCAAGTTTTTGACTTGTTAGTATATGATCTTGGATTGGAATTTTTATGATCTGGTTAGTTCCGTTAGGTAATTTGGAACTTAGGAGCATGATCAGAATGTATTTTGGAGGTCCATGGAAGGTTTAGGCTTGAATTGGCAAAATTGGAATTTTGGCGTTATCCTGTTTATAGGTGAGATTTTGATATAAGGGTCGGAATGGAATTCCGAAAGTTTGAGTAGGTCCGTTGTGTTATTTGTTATATGTGTGCAAAATTTCAGGTCATTCGGACGAGGTTTGATAGACTTTTTGATCGAAAGCAGAATTTGGAAATTTTTGGAATTCGTAGGCTTGAATCCGATGTGATTTTGGTGTTTTGATATTTTTTTGGGCGTTTTGAAGGTTGGAACAAGTTTGAATGAGGTTATGGGATATGTTGGCATATTTGACTGAGGTCCCGAGGGCCTCGGGTGAGTTTCGGGGGGTTAAACGGATCAAATGGATAGTTGAGAAGTTCCAGATTTTGCTTCAGGTCTGTTGCAGTTTTTTCTTCATCGCAATCGCGTAGAGCTGTCTTAGGGGGCATCCAGTTTATTCTTCGTGTTCGCGTATATAGGGTTGCGATCGCGTGAGTGTAGGTTCCTGTGTATCGTGTTCGCGTGGGCTCATATGCGATCGCGTAGGTGTAAGACTCTGAGCATCGCGTTTGCGTGGGTATATACGCGATCGTGTAGAGTGAAAATTTGGGCCAGCGGAGTTTGTGCTTCGCGATCGCGATGGGATTTCCGCGATCGCGATTAAGTAAATTAAAGAGTTGAGTAGAATGTTTAAAAAGGCCATTTTCGCGATTTTTGGGCTAAGTCCACCATTTTTGACTCGGTTTTGGAGCTTTTTGAGAGAGATTGAAGAGGGAATCAAAGAGAACTTATTGGAGGTAAGAATTTTTGACTCAATAATCGATTCTGTGTTGATTTCTAAGTAATTAAACCTGAAATTAGTGTGATTTGAACTCAAAATTGGGGAATTAGAGCTTATGATTTGGAGGCCTTTGAGTGGAGATTTGAGGGGCCATTTGAGGTTCGATTTTGATGTTGTTGATATGTATAGACTCGTGGGAGGATGTGGATTCTATTGATATAATTTTTATCGGATTCCAAGATGTGGGCCCGGGGGTCGGATTTGACCAATTTCGGGATTTTTGAGTTAATTCGATTATTTTCGCTTGGGCTTTGTTCCTTTAGCATGTATTAATGATGTGGAACTGATCTTGGTTAGATTCAGAGCAATTGGATACTGTTTCGAGAGGCAAAGGCATCGCGGGCTAGAGTTTGGACCGGATAGAAGTAAGTAATCATTGTAAATGTTGTCCTGAGGGTTTGAAACACGCTAGATGACGAGTGTAGGGTAGTGCAACATTGGAGATTGTGACTTAGACTGTCCCGTGTGACTGTTTAATTGCATATTTGATTGAAAATTGTTTGCTATTATCAGGTTTTGGGCTAAATGCTATATTTGGGCACCATGCCAATTGTTTCGGACCTTTATGGGGTTCTTACTACTATTCCTCACTATTTTGACTTAATAATTGTACTCAGTCATGCTGATCTTACTGATTTCTTAACTCAGCCTTATTTACTCAATTTTGACATCATAAATGATATTCTTGAGCTGAATGCCCTGGTTGTTTACTGATAGTCCGAGTGACTTGTGAGGTTGATGGTTGAGAGAGGCCGAAAGCCTGATTGTGAGGTAATGACTGAGAAAGACCGAGGGTCTCAGTGTGAGGTTAATGACTAAGAGTGGCCGAGAGCCTGATTGTGAGGATTATATATTTATGGATCGGGCTGCATGCCGCAGCAATATATATATATATATATATATATATATATATATATATATATATATATATATATGTGGATCGGGTTGCACATCGCAGTGGTAATTATATGGTACTTATTGAGTGTGAGTGCTGAGTGTGAGCGCTGATTGATAAGAGTTGAGTCATGAGTGACTGAGAGGCTTGCCCGAGGGGCTATATATACATGTATTTGAGTGATGCTTTGCCTGAAAGGCCTGTTTATGAACTTACTAGTTTTACTCCTCCTTAAAGTGAGTTTATATTGAATATGTTGAATTAATTACTGTTTTCACTCATCTTTAGACCGAGCCTCTATTAAAAATGTTAAACAAATATTTTAAACAACTTTCCTTAAAACTGTAGTTTTTACAAGGTGTTCAGAATTTAGCCATTGATTTGGCTTTGTTACTTCCACTTAGATTTTTAAGTTACGAGATGGTTATGAATTTCTGTTTGCCCGAGGGGTTGTATATGAACTATGTTTCGGCCGAGGGGTCGACTATGGTTTTTCATCACTTTCACTATAAATTACATTGAACTTCTACTGAAATTGTTAGAAAGATATTTTTCAAAGGATTTTTCCCGAAACGGGAGTTAAACGAGATGATTTGATTTGTATCCTGTTTTGGGAACATGCTTTACCCACTGTTGTGCTATGACGTGGTTTACGTGATTTCTTACTGCTCAGACTTTATTTACTTTTATTACTTACTGAGTTGGCGTACTCACATTACTGCCTGCACCTTGTGTGCAGATTCTGGTATTTCTGAACTTGGTGGTAGGTTCATCGAAGTTAGCAAAGTAGTTGCTTGGCGATTGCAACCCTATTTTTCTCCCTCCTTATTCTTCCTTATGTATTCTTGTGATTTTTTTCCCGACCATATTAATCTTTATTTGTTAGACAATAGTAGTAGATACTCATGACTAGTGACACCTCGATGTCGGGCTTGTGTATTTATTTCACACTTTTTATTTAAACTTACATCAAGATTATTGATTAATAAATGGTATATAAATAAATATTATTGAATAATGGTTGATTCGGGAGTTGTGTCGACTGGCCTAGTTTTGCGATCGGCGCCATCACGACCGGGTCGGTTTTGGGTCGTAACAAGTTGGTATCAGAGCCTAGGTTACATAGGTCTCACGAGTCATGAGTAGGTTTAGTAGAGCCTCGCGGATCGGTACGGAGACGTCTGTACTTATCCTCGTGAGGCTACAGAACCTTTTAGGAAAAACTTCACATTCTTGAATTCTTGTCTTACGTCCTTGATTCATCTTGAAATGTAACTCCTAAAATTCCTTCCACGGTTCGTATGCGCGCATGAGCGCTCAGTATCATATGTGTATCGGTGACTTGTGATTCCCTGAACTCAAACCCCGATTTTAATCATTCTGCCCAGCCCAGATCCACCCTTCTTCGCGTTTGCGACCTATTGCTCATGTTTGTGAAGACTAGGTACCAGCCCCTTCGTGTTCGCATACCAGGCCTCGCGTTCGCGTTGGCCAATAACCTCAGGCTCGGCTTTTCCTTCTACGTGTTCACGATCTCTCCCCTCCGTTCGCGTTGTAGCTCAGCCCACCCCTTTGCGTTTGCGATTTCCTCTACGCGTTCGTGAAGGCAAAATCCAGCAGCCTCCCACTTTCCTCTTCGCGAATATGGGACTCCCTTTGCGTTCGCGAAGAAGGAAACCAGATACCAGCAATCACCAGCAGCTTTTCACCAAATTCAATCCGTTAACCACCTAGAATCCACCAGAGGCTCCCGGGACCCCAACCAAGCATACCAACCAGTCCCAAAATGCATTACGGACTTGCTCGAGGCCTTAAATCACATCAAAAAATGCTAAAATCATGAATCGACTTCCAATCCAAGCTTTGTGAACTTTAGAATTTCAAACTTCTACTTTTGATGTTTAAACGTGTCAAATCACGTCCAATTGACCTCAAATTTTGCACACAAGTCATATTCGACATTACGGACTACTCCAACTTCCGAAATCAGAATCCGAACCCAATATCAAAAAGTACACTTCCGGTCAAACTTCTCAAAAACCTTCAATTTTCTATCTTTAGCCAAATGACTCCAAAATGACCCACGGACCTCCGAATTCACTTCTGATCGCGCTCCCAATACCAGAATCACCATACAGAACTATTCCCAGACTCAAAACCCTAAACGGACATTAATAACACTGAAATGCACTTCAACCTAAACTTATGAAATTCTTTCAAAAATGCCAACTTCCACAATAGGTGCCAAAACACTCTCGGGTCATCCAAAACCTGATCTAGGCATACGCTCAAGTCCGAAATCATCATAAAAACCTGCTGGAACCTTCAGATCCTGATTTTGAGGTCGTTTACTCTGAAATCCAATATTAGTTAATTCTTCCAACTTAAAGCTTTCGAAATGAGAATTCTCTTTCCAAATCAACTCAGGACTTCCTGAAATTCAATTCTGACCGTGCGTATAAGTCATAATACCTAAAGTGAAGCTGTTCATGGCCTCAGACTACTGGACGACATGCTAGAGCTCAAAATGACAGGTCGGGTCGTTACATTCCCTCCCACTTAAACATACGTTCGTCTTCGAATGTGCTAAGAACTGTAATGACCCGACCGGTTATTTTGAGCTTTTGCACTTTGTTCATTAGTTCTCAAGCATGAATTGCCCCGCGTGATGTATTATGACTTATGCAAATTGTTGGTTTTGGTTTTCAAGGTAATCAGAATGAATTTGGAAGAACAGTTCTCAGTTTGAAGCTTAAAATTTGAAAGGTTTGACCAAGACTTAACTTGTTTGTATTTGATCTCGGATTAGAACTATTATGGTTTGGTTAGATCCATTAGGTGATTTGGGACTTAAGAGCGTGATCAGAATTCATTTTGGAGGTCTGTGGAAGGTTTAGGCTTGAATTGACGGAATTAAAATTTCGGCGTTTTCTGGTTGATAGGGGAGATTTTGATATAGAGGTCGGAATGAAATTTTGGAAGTTGCAGTAGTTCCGGTGTTTTGTTTGTGATGTGTGTGAAAAATTTCAGGTCATTCGAACGTGGTTTGGTCGGGTTTTTTTTTATCAAAAGCGTAATCTAGAAGATTTTAGGATTCTTAGGCTTGAATCCGATGCAAATTTGATATTCTGATGTTGTTTTGAGTGTTCCGAAGGTTGGAGCAAGTTTGAATAAGGTATTAGGATATGTTCGTGCCTTTGGTTGAGGTCCCGGGGGCCTCGGGTGAGTTTCGAGTGGTTGAATGGATCATTTCGAAGTTGAGAAAGTTGTAGATTTTGAGTTCCAGCAGTTACAGGTATTTTGGTCTTCGCGTTCATGAGTGGACCCTCACGTTCGCGAGAGGAACCTCGCATTCGTGAAGAGTCAAGAATGGAGGTGCCAGTTTTGGCCTTCGCGTTCGTGAAGGGGAGTCCCACATTCGCGAAGGGTCGGGTTATCATGCATCGCGTTCGCGAGAGGCATTGTCGCGTTCGCATAAGTTTGAGAGGCTGAAGCATCACGTTCGCGATGGTAGGGTCACGTTCGCAAAGGAGAGTTTTGGTCAGTGGATTTTTTTGCTTCGCGAATGCGACGCTTTGACCGTGTTCGCAAAGAAGGAATTTATGCATGGGGCAGAATGTTTAAAAGATGGGTTTCACGATTTTTGGTCTGTTTTCTCCATTGATTTTTGGAGCCTTTGAGAAGGATTTTAAGAGGGAATCGAAGGGAATCACTTGGAGGTAAGATTTTTGAACTCAATACTCGATTCTTGTGTGAATTCCACCTAATTAATCATGGAATTAAGCCTAAAATTGAAGAGTTTGGTCTTGGAAATTTGAAACCAAACATTTGGGATTTGAAGGGTCATTTGTGGATGGATTTTGATGTTCTTAGTATGTATGAACTCGTGGAGAGATAAGGAATCTATTGATGTGAAAATTATTGAATTTTGATATGTGGGCCCAGGGGCCGGGTTTGAGCAATTTCGGGATTATTGATGTCAATAGGATATTTTCGAGTATGCTTTGTTCCCTTAACATATTTTAATGATTATGTACTGATTGTGGATAGATTTGGAGCAATCCGAAGGTCGATTCATACGGGCGAGGAATCGCGGGCTAGAGTTTGGACCAGATCGACGTAAGTAATGATTGTAAATATTGTCCTGAGGGTTTGAAACCCAGGATTACATATCGTTGTGTTATTTTAAGGTGACACACACGCTAGATGACGAGCGTGGAGTTATGCACCATTGGGGATTGTGACTTGGTCTGTCCGTACGATTGTTAAGTCGCATATTTGATTGGAAACCTTATGATATTCCATTTTCTATAGATTGATATTATATTTTGGGCTGTATGCCATGTTTGAGGCCTTGTGCCGACCTGTTGAGACCCTTAAGGGCATTTTTACTATTTTTCCTCACTCTATCTGTTTTGAAAGCATATCCACAGTCATGTTTTTACCTAGTTATTGTTTAAATCTGGTTTTATCACTATATTTCTAAAAATGTGAAAACTATTTGGGCTGGTTTCCCTGTTTTACTGAGATAGACCGAGGGTCTGATTGTGAGGTTGATGACTGAATAGACCGAGGGTCTGATTGTGAGGTTGATGACTGAGATAGACTGAGAGTCTGATTGTGAGGTTAGAAACTGAGAGATGCCAAGGGTAATGATTATGAGGATTATATATATCTGTGGATCGGGCTACACNTATATATATATATATATATATATATATATATATATATATATATATATATATATATATATATATATATATATATATATATATATATATATATAGATGGATCGGATTGCACGTCGCAACGATATATTGGATCGGGATGCACGCCGCAGCGATATAGTGCTTGGGCTGTAGGAGCCCCTTTGGAGTCTGCACACCCCCAGTGAGGGAAGTCGACTATATATATGGATCGGGCTACATGCCACAACGATATGTGGATCTGGCTGCACGCCACAACGGTTACTATATGGTTTCTATTGAGCGCGAGTGCTAAGTGTGAGTGCTGATTGGTAGGAGTTGAGTCACGAGTGACTGAGAGGCTAGCCCGAGGGGCGATAGATAGATATACATGCACATGAGTGATGTTTGCTTGAGGGGCCTGATTATGAACTTATTAATTTTTACTCCTCTTTAGAGTGAGTTTCTATCGAATATGTTGATTTAATGACTGTTTTCACTCATCTTTATACTGAGCCTATATCGAAAACGTTAGATAAGTGTTTTTAAACAACTTTTATTTAAGTTGGGGTTTATGAGATGTTCAGAACCTAATCACTGACTTGGCTTTTGTTATTCCCACTGAGATTTTCTTGTTAGGAGGTGTTTATGACTCCTGTTTTGCCCGAGGGGCTGTTTACGAACTAGGTTTTGCCCGAGGGGCCGATTATGGCTTTAAGCTCTTTTATTATAAATGGTATTGAACCCCTACTGAAACTATTGGAAGGTATTTCAAATGATTTTTAACAAAAGCTGGATTTTAAAAGAGGCGATTGACTCGTTTTCTGATTTAGCAGCTTGTGTGCTTATTGAGTTTAACATAAATGTGGATTTATTATTTCCTACTGCTCAGTCTTTATTTACTCTTATTACTTACTGGGTTGGAGTACTCACATTACTCCCTGTACCTCATGTGCAGATTCAGGTATTTCGGAACCCGATAGCGGGTGTTGGTTGCTCAAATGCAGAGTCATTAGAGTTAGCAAGGTGGTTGCACGACGTTCGTAGCACTACTTCCTTCCTCTCATATTCATTTTTGTACTTAGTATATTTGACTATTTTTGTTGTATTCAGACCTTGGTAGATGCTCATGGCTAGTGACACCTCGATGTCGGGCTTGTATGTTATTTCCGCACTGTTCATTCAGACTTATATTATGAAATATTATTTAATTAAAGGCTTAAAAATGACTCTTAATGATTAAAGGGATTATATGTGTGTTGTGTCGGCTGGCCTTGCCTTCACGAGAGGCGTCATCACGACCGGGCCAGTTTGGGGTCGTGACAAGTTGGTATTAGAGCCTAGGTTATATATGTCTCACGAGTCATGAGTAGGTTTAGTAGAGTCTTGCGGATCGATACAGAGACGTCTGTATTTATCCTCGAGAGGCTGCAGAACCTTTAGGAAAAAAAACTTCACGTTCTTGAATTCTTATCGTGCGTCCTTGATTCAGCTTGAAAGGTAACTCTTTGAATTCCTTCCATGCGTTCGCATGCACGCATGAGTGCTCAGTATCAGATGTGCATCGATGGCTTGTGATTCCCCGATCAAGGGACGAGATGTGATCTCTGTGAGTTGATATTGGGCCAGTCTGGAGGATTTGAGGTCGGATTTTTTTGCCTATGGCTTGAGCACCGAGGTGCTGATTGTGTGAGCAAGTGTCTTTTGAACTTATATGTTCGGTATTGCCCCTATTAGTGGAAGTGACAGATTCCTTATCTCTTATTGATATAACCTTGCACGATCAACCGCCAAAATTCTCGTAATCTTTCTGTAAAATCCCTTTTTATACTTTGAATCATCAACCACATTCGCACGACCGATCTCTTTGCTGTATAACCAATAGAATTCTTCGCAGAAGCCTCGCCAACCACGCGACCGCTAACCTGCTCACAGGGAATAACCCACATGTAGAAATCACTTCCCGACATCTTCCAACGTTGCAGCACGGGGTACAATCACTACGACATCAACAGCCCATCCTGAGTCCGGGCTTACTCTCCAGTTGTATAAGTCAATTCACCCCTCGTGGACATCAATTAAATGTGCGGCAACATCCTTCCAATTCAAGTTATGTTGTACCCTAATTCATTTCAAAAAGCTTTTTTCTGTTATATCAATTCTCTTGCCGCATAGTAACCCCTGCTTCAAATTAAATTCGTAGACCCAATCATCGACCGATAAAACCCCAGATTATTCAAAACTTTTCCTTAAGGTGTGTTGTCATCCTATCACAAAACCCATACGCAACTCCACCACTCTCCCACTTTGGCGGAACTCACTCCTTTAATCAACTACTCAACCTTCGCTTCTTATACCTGGCCTTCTAGAAATTTTAACCACCGCCTGACACTTCCCACATGTCCTTCCTCATTCTTTACTGCTCAGTTGTTGCCTTAAATAAAATCTATTTTCGTAGCACTTGAACCCACAAATCGCTACTAATTTTAAACCTTTCCGGAGATCATCTTTCTAGAGCCGTCAACATTAGAAACACCAATTCAGTCCTGCACCACCGCACATCGCGATCTCTGACGGTCGCCTCTTCATTATTATTTCACAATATCCCGCCCTAAAGGCGAATTGAAGAAAACCATTACACCGGCGAACTTAACACATACAATTGAGGATGACGGTACCATGTCACAGATGAAAATTCCACCATGCTCGAAAATACCAAGTCTCGTCACTCCATCAAACCAAACTTGAACATCGATAGGCCATTCGCTTCTCCTCCGCCAGAAATGAAATATCAGATAGACTTCCTTTCAATTCATTCTCTGCCCTAACACATGGGTAAGTATCATACCCTCAAGTCAATACTATGCGGTAACCACTCGTGAGCATCATAGCAATCTGAGCATAGCCTCCAAGCTCTTAGAAGCACAAGTACCGAGCCGAAACGATAGAAAAATTCTTCCGCAAGGCGACAACAATAGCCCAACCAACTATACCAGGAGAAACATCATGTACCACATCTGTAGCTCCATTACAATCCTACAATACTCGATTCATAACCAACGGTTCACATCGCATAAGATTGCGTAGGAAGGAAATAAGAGCATCAGCCTCAAGGAAATCAAATCGCACGATGAGGAATCAAGAAGGGAAGTACTCCTAACAGCCCTATAGCCCCCCGAAGATAAGTACGGACGTCTTTGTACCGATCCGCGAGACTCTACCAGACTTGCTCATGACTTGTGAAACCTAAGGGAACCTAGTGCTCTGATACCATGTTGTCACGACCCAAAATCCACTAAGGGTAGTGATGGCGCCGGACACCGCTGTCAGGCAAGCCAACCAAAATACTTAATTAAATTCTCGTTTTAAATATTTCCAAATTCACTTCTTTTTTACGGTTAGACAACACATAGTAAATTTCACTAAATAAGAAATGAAACATTTAACAACTTTAAAAAAAATATTCCGAATAATCCCATAGACATACCCAGAACCCTGTGTCACCAGTGCATGAGCTATTTCTAAGAAAAAATACAATACAACATCCGTCCGGAATACAAATTAGATAGAAAGTAAATACAATACACTGGAAGAGACTATACTAGCTGCGGGTCACCTCGAGTAATGCAGCTCACCTATTCCCCATATCATCCATGCTGCTACACCCAGTAGGCCACTAGAGATGCATGCGCCTGTGCAACAAAAATGCACAGAAGTGTAGTATGAGTACCAAAATAACGTGTACCCAATGAGTATCCCATCTAATCTCGAAGAAGTAGAGATGAGAGGTCAACTTCGACACTTACTAGTGGTCCCATAATGTTATAACCATAATATATTAAACCGTGAATTTTTATAAACATGATTATTAATCGATAGGTTGAAGTAAATAAACAACTCTTCCTTTATTAGGAAATTTCCAAATTCCTTTTCATCATTTATACATATATTCTTAAGCCAGGAAGAGGCAACAACAACTTTAATAAGTTTCAAGGCAAGCAATACAAGCATGCACAAATCATGTCGAGGACGTACGACCCGATCCAACAGAAAATAAACTGTGCACTGCCGAGGGTTGAACAACGCGAACCATAGACGCATCTATTTAATCTACCGAGGCGTTCGGCCCATTCCGAAATTAAACACACATAGACAGTCAATCAAGAAGTCAACAGGGACAATTATCCAAAGAAAAGCCAATTCTCTTTTAAAGATTCTTTTAGAATGAAGTTTAATCTTTTTAGAAATTCATTTACTAATTCAATGTGGTTTAAGCAATTCAAATGTCAATAAGATTACAAATATTCCAAGTATAGCATGCTTTTGGGTCCTATACTATCCGGACTTAAACATAATAGTAGCTACGCACAGGCTCTTGTCACCTCGTGCGTACGTAGCCCCCACAAATAGGAGCACATAACCAATTATTTCACCTATGGGGACAATTTCCTCTTACAAGGTTAGAAAGGAGACTTACCTCGCTCCGAAGATCCATAGCCGTCATTCCACGCCCTTTTGAAGACTCGAATCGATGCACAATGCTCCAAAACTAGCCAATAATCATGCAAATACATTAATATATGCTCAATTACTCACCACAATCCAATTTATAGCAATTCTAACCCCGATCGAAAAGTCGACAAAATTTCCCTAGGGCCCACGTGCCCAGATTCCAAATTTTTTTGAAGATAAAGTTTACCCATGAACTCACGAACTCAAATATATGATTTTCTCTTAATTCCATACCCAAAACCATGGTCAAAATCCAAGAATACTAATTTTCTAGGTCTTCCTCAAAACCCCAAATTTCTACCAATTTCCATGACCAAATTCGTATTAAATCATGTGCTTAACTTAAAATTAGCATAAATTACTTACCTCATGATGAGTGACCGAACTCCCTCTTCAAAAGCTCCAAAAATCGCCCAAGCCAAGAGAAAAATGGGTGAAATGAACTCAAACCCTGATTTTAAACATTCTGCTCAGCCCAGATCCGCCCTTCTTCGCGTTCGCGGCGTGTTGTTCGCATTCGCAGCAGCCCAGATACCAGCAATCAGCAACAGCTTTTTACCCAAATTCGGTCCGTTAACCACCCGGAATCCACCTGAGGCCCCTGGTACCCCAACCAATCATACCAACCAGTCCCAAAACACATTACGGACTTGCTCAAGGCCTTAAATCACATCAAACAACGCTAAAATCATGAATCGACCTCCAATCCAAGCTTTATAAACTTTAGAATTTCAAACTTCTACTTCGATGTTTAAACCTGTCAAATCACGTCCGATTGACCTCAAATTTTGCACACAAGTCATATTCGACACTACAGACCTACTATAACTGCCTGAATCAGAATCTGACCCCAATATCAAAAAGTCCACTTCTGATCAAACTTCTCAAAAACCTTCAATTTTCTATCCTTAGCCAAATGACTCCAAAATGACCCACGGACCTCCAAATTCACTTCCGATCGCGCTCCATATACCAGAATCACCATATGGAGCTATTCTCAGACTTGGAACCCCAAACAGACATCGATAACACTGACATGCACTTCAACCCAAATTTATGAAATTCTTTAAAATGCCAACTTCAATAATAGGCGCCAAAACGCTCCCGGTTCATCCAAAACCCAATCCGGGCATACACCCAAGTCCGAAATCATCATATGAACCTGCTGGAACCTTCAGATCCTGATTGCAAGGTCGTTTACTCTAAAATATAATCTTTGTTAATTCTTCCAACTTAAAGCTTCCGAAATGAGAATTCTCTTTCCAAATCAACTCCGGACTTCCCGAAATTCAATTCCGACCACGCGTACAAGTCATAATACCTAAAGTGAAGCTGCTCATGGCCTCATACTTCTTAACGACGCACTAGAGCTCAAAATGACCTGTCGAGTCGTTACAACAACCTTCCTCCAAACACTTATGGCTAACAAATACTTCTTTCCATCTATAGGCAACCATCAAGAACCGCTACCTAAGCCTGACCTTTCCAATGAACTCAACCAAAGAACAGATGAGGATGACACTTTTATACCAATTCCCACAACTGATAAGGCACGATTATATGAGCCTTGGAAATACTCAGTAATTATCAAGCTTTTTGGACAAAGAATTGCACACCACATACTAAAGAACAAGCTCATAGATATATGAAAACCCACAGAAGAACTTCCTATTATTGACCTGGGATCAGACTTCTTCCTTATCAAATTTCAACAGGAAGAAAATATGCTGAAAGCTCTACAGGGAGGTCCATGGTTCATTCTAAACCACTTCTTATCAGTACATAAGTGGGAGCCAAAATTCATTGCATTGTCAACACAGCTAACCTACTCGGCCATCTGGGTAAGGCTCCCTGAACTACCAACGGAATTTTACGATGTGTAAATATTACAACAAGTTGGATCTAAATTAGGACAACTCTTAAATATTGATACATGTACTTTAGCAACTACAAGGGGACGTTATGCATGTATTTGCATTGAAGTACCCTTGGAACGACCTCTGAAAACACATATAAACATAGGAAACCATAGACAAGGCCTCCTATATGAGGGTATAAATATACCCTGCACTAGTTGTGGCCATTTGGGTCATACAATTCAGAGCAGTCCAAATATCACTCAAACTACACAACATCCTTAGACAAACCAACCATCCATTTCTTCTATAAAGCCTGAAACAGAGTGGAAAATAATTATTTTTCCAAAAAGCTAAGCTCATTATATAAACCACTATAAAACACCATAGCCACCAATACTCCACTACTGGAACAACCCCCGGCACATCCACTACCAGGTAAGTCTTTAAACCCTGAAGGCCTATACTTGGGCCGCTCTTTTGATTTAAATGTAGATGGGCTGCAACAGCCCACTAAGGATTTCTCGAATAAATTTGGTCCACTTGATGGGCCATATGGATCAAAGGCAGACAATATGGACTTTAGCTCATTGACTTATAACCCAAACCAAGTCCGTTTACAAGACAAAAGAGCAAAAACAAAACTGGATCCCACCTTAAACCACTTGAAAGCTACATCATTACAACCACCCTACTTGCCCAATCAAAATATTACTCAACCAAACTCTAACTTATTTGATCCATAACCTAAGCCTCTAAAACTTTCTAATGACTATTCCACGTTTCCTCAACAACAAATCATAAGATAGATTCTCCATGTAATATTCCATTTGATCACATGGACCTATCACATATAGCCATATTAACCATGAATCTACCATCTTTAGACACGTCCATCTTATTACCCAATAGCCCTTTAACCCAATTTCATGCCACATTAATTTCTGATGATAATGAAATTACTCCTCATCAAACTCTATGCAAAAAAAAATAATTATAGTTCACGTGATTCATCTCCTCTTAACCTTTCTCAATCCATTCCACTAGAGCCTTCCTTGTTAGATCCGTCTCTTAATTCACTCAGTACTAATATCACAAACCCTTCAACAAATATTACACCACTACTTCCCTCTTCTGAAAACACACACAATGCAAAGGCCATCATTCATCAACAATAATCCAAACCAAACTTTCAGAGAGAACATGTAAGCAAACAACCACTTCTTCCATCTACCAAGACTGATCATGCAGGGACCCCAAGTTCCCCACATCTCTACACCAATGATCTACACATCTCAACAGATGTCCATGGATCATCCTCTTCAATCCTAGTTAGAGATGGGTATGCAGGGTTATGCTCTAGTATTTACCATGGAATTGAACAACCGGGAAGTTGTGGTGCTAGTTCAAAACCCCACTCACCTAGCGGAGATAGTGACAGAGGGAATGAGGATAGGAATTGAGTCTTACAACCAAAACCAATGGTACTCGACACAAACTCCATTGTTCTTAGAGAACCAACCATATTCCTCAATGCAAACTCCATGGCAATATCCACTGAGTCCTATGAGTTCACTATGGAACCAGAACTTCCAACTTCTCCCATTTTATCCTCCTCATCACATGCGGAAAGTGTATGCCCCTTGGTTTCAGGCACTAGACACTTTCAACGCTCTCTCCTTACTCGAGCCCCCTAAGTCCACTAGAGAGCCTCACACCTCAGGACAGTCCACATCACATACCTCCACCATCTCCTCTCGCACTAGATACTCAAACAAGGCAAGAGTTAGCAGAGATACTAGCAGAAATGAGGGTAACAAGGACAGAATTTTGGTGGTCAATTCAACTCTACAACTTAGAAGAACAGTTCGAAAAAAGTTCATTCTTAAATACCCCCCCCCCCCAGAAATAATAGCATGCAGTCTAAACTTTCGTTAAACAACAATTCCAGAAGTAGGAAAGTACACGACGATGATCATCCCTACACTCCTACAACTACCTCTCTCTTTGAGTCTAGATCAAACAAGGACTCAGGCAACCAGTCCGATGGTTCCACCTCTTATGAGGGAGACAACCTCTCCTAATTCTTACATGAATTTTCTAGTATGGAATTGTAGGAGGTCACGTAATCCAGAGTTCCATAGGCATTTTAGATCTCTACTAGATAATCACAGGCCAGTGCTGGCCATCTTGCTTGAACTCACATGCAAGATCACACTAGGCTGCGTCATGACTTTAATTTTACAGATATGTCTCAAGTGCCAGCAAATGGTCTCATACGTGGTTTACTTGTGTTATGGAATGAAACTAGTATCAATGTCACATAAATGAGGCTTTCCAAGCAGGAGATCCACTATGTAGTTCAGGTAAGTCCAAATAAATCACCTTGGCTTTTATCAGCAATATATGCCAGTCCGTATTATCAACTACGTACTATAGTTTGGTATAATCTTCTTAATTTACATAACATTGTTTCTATGACTTGGCTAATTGGGGGAGATTTTAATGAAATATTAGAATCAAAAGAAAAGTTTGGTGGCCTACCTATCTATAATAAATGATCTGATAACTTTGGAAAATTTATTAATACTTGCAAGTTAATTGATTTATGGTTTCAGGGTACTAGGTATACTTGGACTAATAAACGTAGACATGGATATACAATCCTAGAGCGACTTGATCGTTTTTAGCCAACTATGACTGGTTAAGTTTATATCCTAAAGTGATAGTTAACTATTTAGCACGTACTCATTCTGATCACTGCCCTCTTTTGATTACATTAGAATCCACAACTACTACATATCATAACATTTTTCGATTTGAAACTATGTGGGCTTCACATCCTCATTTTCAACAACTAGTACATAATATTTGGTCAAAAGATCAATCTCTGATTGACACTGTTCACAAATTCCAATTAGTAGAAACTAGATGGAATAAACAAACTTTTGGTAATATATTCCAAGAAAAAAGGAAAATTTTAACTAGGCTAGCAGGCATACAAGCATCTGTTCATTATCCTACTAGTCTATTCCTTCAAAAGTTAGAAACACAGTTAAATTTAGATTATAGTAACCTTCTACGTGTTGAAGAAGAATTTTGGAAATTAAAGTCTCGTATTAACGGATAAATGATGGGTATTCCAACATGAAGTTTTTTCATATGTCTACTCTACATAGAAGACGAAGAAATAGAATCACTGCTTTAATGGATACAGTTGGAAATTGAGTAAATGAAACATGTAAGTTACATAATTTGATCCTAAATTACTACAAATCTTTGTTCACTACTAAAGACTTGAGCACTACTAATTCTCGTTGGGACCCCAGCACTTGTAACCTATCACTTACTAACATTCAATTGGTTGATGCTCCAATTAGTCAAGAAGAGATAAAAATAGCTATGTACAACTTTAAACCGTATAAAACACCAGGTCCAGATAGTTTGCACCCATATTTTTATCAAAGGTATTGGTCAGAAGTCAGAGAAAAAGTTAATCATTTTTGTGAAGAAATTTTAAACACTAAAATTATACCTGAGAAATTGAATAAAACTCTAGTTTATTTAATCCCAAAAATAAAATATCCTACTACTATACATCAATTTCGGCCTATTAATCTTTGTAACACTTTGTACGAGCTTATCACCAAAATTATAGTCAATCATCTTAAGCCTATCATTACAAAAATAATTAGACCCACACAAACTAGTTTTCAACAAGGAAAAAGGGCTTTAGACAATGCCATAATAGTGCAAGAAACTTTACATTACCTTGCAAAGATGCAAGGCAGGTCTTCAGCAATGATCCTGAAGCTGGATTTAGAAAGGCGTTTGATCGACTGAAATGGTCTTTCATTAAACAAACTCTTCACTATTTTAACATACCTACTCCTATGGTGTCCTTAATCATGTCGTGCATTACTACATCTTCCATCCCAATCATTATTAATCGATCCAGGACTCAATATTTCTCACCAACTAAAGGAATAAGGTAAGGTGATCCATTATCGCCCTACTTATTTATAATGTGTACATAAATATTATCACATAAGATTTTCACAGCTGTAGAATATCTCCAATGGCAGCCTATTAAGATATCTAAAGAAGGCCCAACATTGTCTCATTTATTCTTTGCTGATGATATTATCTTATTTTCAAAAGTTACTACTAAAAGCTGTCATGCAATTGTGGATGTCTTAAATCAATTTATGCATCAGCCAGGATAGCAAATTAACTTTGATAAATTAAAAATTTACTTCTCGAAAAATTGCAAGCGAACAAACAAATAATTTGTGACGGACTCGTTCAGTATCAAAAAAGGCATATCATTTGGAAAATATTTAGAATTTTCAATGTTCCAAGGAAAACCAAAAAAGGAGGATTTCCAATTCCTTCTTGATAACATTAAAAATCGACTTGTAGGATGAAAAACTAACTTCCTAACGATGGCAGGAAGAGCTACGCTCATAAAATCGACCTTTAATAACTTACCCAATCATATTATGCAATATATTCACATTTCAACTACAATTATTAATAAAACATCAATACGAGCGTAATTTTCTATGGGATACCACTGCTACAAGGAAAAAAATTTACCTTTTAAAATGGGATGTTATCACTACTCCAAAAGAGACAGGAGATTTAGGAATTCAAAAACTTGAAATAAAAAATTCAGCACTGCTTGCAAATTTTGCTTGGAGAGTTCTTAAATTACCTAAGGAAATATGGGCTCAAATACTCCTTAATAAATATTTAACTAGAAAAAACTCCTATAAATACTCTAGGATTTAGACAAATTTATTAAAAGGATGGGAACACTTCCAGAAAGGTTTAAAATGGAAGGTTGGAACATGTCAACATATTAATTTTTGGGATGACCCTTGGCTAAAATCTGGAATTACAATTCATTCCTTAATACAAGGACCACTACCTTTAAGCCAGAAAAACATCAAAGTATGTTCTTTTCTTAATGAAGCTGGTTGGAATTAGAAAGACATGCGTTTTGAACTACCTAAGGACATTACTAATTCAATTCAACAAGTTTACATCTCTCAAGTTCATAAAAATAAGGACATTCCATACTGGGGGTTAACACCAACAAGTACTTTTACCTCTCATTCTATGTACCATGATTTGACAAACAAATTAACAATATCACTGCCCCACCCTTCTAACTTCTTGTGGATATGGAAGCTACCAATACAACCCAATATAAAAGCTTTTATTTGGCTTCTATACTACGATAGGTTAGCCACTAAAGCTTACTTTAGCAATATAAATTTAATTCAAAATGACTCTTGCACTTACTGCCAATGTGCGGAGGAAACTATTAAACACATCTTTCTTATTTGTGAGAATGTTATTGCATACCGGGAGGAATTAGGCCTTACTAATCTTCTTACCTATATACAAGGCACAAAGAATTGGCTATACACCCTAATTAACTCTAAAGGACTAAACCTTCCTTACAATTTAAATCCCAAAACATACTTACCTATAAGCCTGTAGAAATTTTGGTTAACTTGTAATAAAAATAATTTTAATTCATCAAAGAAAAAGGTTAATGTAACATTAACAACCTACCAAGCAACTAAATTTGCTTACCTAATAACCTACTATCATAAACCTAAGAAAAAACATGCACCTAATCTTGGATGGCATCCTCCTAAATACAACCACTATAAGTTAAATACAGACGGAGCTAATGGTAAAGAGGCAGATGGCATTGGAGGAACAATTCGAGATTAAAAAGGTGAATGGATCCTAGGGTATGCACGAGCTATACAAAAAGGATCGACATTATCAGCAGAATTATGTGCTTTAATTACTGGACTTAAATTGATATTACAATATAATTTGCAGCCAATAGAAGTTGAGATAGATGCTAAAGAAATTATTACAATGTTGCAAATTGATAATCTTCCATTTTCCAATATGTTGAACGATTGCAGGTACCTCCTCAACCAGCTTAACAATCCACCCGTCCAATATGCATACATAGAACAGAATGGGGTAGCAGATCAGCTAGCCAAGGCAGCCAAATATTTTGCAATATCTTCTGACCCATATGTCTACACTGCTGCACCACTTTTTATAAAGGAAGCTTTGGAAGATGATAAGAAGCACTTTTTGGCAGTAAATATAAGCCAAGCACCAAACGGCTCTAATAGTAGTTACATTGTAAACAATATTATGCATGTTAATAGTAGTAGTACTAATGTATCTTCCTCTACCTATAGCTTACTACCGTATGGCACTAGTACCACTTGTAATGGAAGGTTACTGAAGCACTCTCTATACGCAATAATTAATATATATAAATATTATCGTTTTCACAAAAAAAAAAATCCAATTACGCTATCTGGATAAATTATCAATATTAATAAACTTCAGGTTTACACCATGACGTGTGCAATTATTAATAAACTCCAATATTATTATGATATGAGTTTTTATATCAATAAACTTCTATTTTATTGTGGTATTCTTTTATTTATGTAGTATAAACTATTGAATAAAGCGGGTAACTTTTTACATACATATTATCCTGCTACAAGTTGTAGTAATAGAAGATATTAATATCTTTTCTTTATTTTTAGTCTCAATAAAACCAACCGCTTTCACGAATACTTTAGAAACTCAATAAGTTTCTTTAAGACTTACTACGACACAATACCGTATTGATGTATTCCTCCTAACTAGTAATAATTGGCTCTTCTAGAGCTCTTAATTAATTTTGTACTATCATATATTTATTAATATCCATATGGTTAATATCTCTCTCAAAAAGAAAGTTATACCATTGTGGTCATGGTCAAAATTATATGCAAGATCGATTTCTTGCATTACTGTTGTTCTTTAATAATCACATTGCCAAAATATTTTGGCATACTATAGGTATGTGATCAATAATCATTCATGCCAAAATAATGACATCATTTTTTATTTTCTCTCAAACCCCATTCTAGAAGTGAGTATGATATATTCACTACCACTAGCACGTATTTATTCTTTCAAGAATGAATATGTATTCATAAATCACATATTTCCATATTCACCATGAATAGACCATAATCATCTGTATGTGCTTTACAAAATTTTATGTCAAATCGATGACAAACATTAATTTCACAGAGTGAAAGATTATTTTGAGAATCCTTATTGTTCACATTACCACCATGATGACGATTATAATTTCGTCTATTACCACGTCTACATCTATTAATATCGTCATAGTAATAATTTTATCTTCTTTTAGACTTATCACATATTGCTACTTTCTTTTAAAGGAACGAGAATGAAGCAAATTCATTAGGACGAGTTTCCACATATTATGTTCACAATCATACATGAATTTGATCATGGCAAGACATAGAAAGTTTACCACTTCGGGTGATTATAATTTCTTACAAACTTCATTAGAGTTCTAATCAAAATTTATTTTCATTGCTTGTATTTAAAATCAAATTATAGAATTTAAAAGAGAAAATAAGGTAAATTACTTATCTTAAATGTAGAAGTTATTTCTGAAGGAAGTTCATGGAATAATTGACAATCATTATGCTCAATATTATATACAAGTTGTGCACCATGTACGTATCCAAAATCCTGGTGACCAAAGCAGATGCCTCTACTCAATTGGTTAAAGTCTCGTATTGAGAATGTGTTATGTAACAATAAAAGAAGAAGAGAAGTATTGAATAGAAAAGTCAAGAGAGAGCATTTTTATCGATTTCGGATGATTTATAATGGGATAAAAACACTCTATTTATAGGAAAAAGTGACTTCCACCAAGTAACAAATCCTAAAATATCTCTAAAATATAGACGTTCACCTTAAATATAATTTATTAACAATACTTAATTAATAAAATAATAGTTCCAGTTAGACAACATTGTTTGAAATAGTAGTAGCAATACTACAGACCAAAGCTTTTCTAGTGAAAGTAGTTCCTAGGATGTCTGCCCATAGTGCATTATTGACAAACACCGTAGGAACTACCAAAATCCTGGTTGTTTCAAAAAGCCTTTTCTTTGATCCTTCCTTAGCTAGTAGATCTGCCACCCGGTTCTGCTCTATGAAGCTATGGCTGATGTCTGGTTCTCCGGTTGTATTATCAATGACCTGCATTCACAAACTAAGTTGTCATAAGGTATATGAACATATTTTAACATTCTAATGATCTCTTGTGAGTCAGTGTCGATCACAAGGGGAGTTAGATTGTGCTCCCTTGCTAGTTTTAGTCTTTCTACTAGTGCCAATAACTCTGCTTGATTGTTTGTTATGTTTGGGAAACCCTTCATATAGCCCAAAATCCAGCCACCCGAGTTATTCCTAAATACCCCCATGCCTTTTGTTCCTCGATTATCCAGGGAGAAACTATCATTGTTAAGTTTTAAGTGGTTATTATCGGGGGGCTCCCATTAAATTTGATGGTGGCCCATTCTTTGTGAGGTTTGTTCCTGGCTAGTAGATGATGTTATATATCTTGTGCAACGACAACTTTGGTTTGGACTTGTTCCTTCCGCTGGTTGAATAAGTTATTGTTCCTTGTAAGCCAAGTGTTCTAGAAGCCAAAGGGTAAAACTAAATAATAGTCCAAGAACTCATTAAATACTTGTCCTTCAGTTTGTTCCATGTCGTATGCCA
The DNA here is from genome assembly GCA_026770625.1 of Nicotiana glauca. Lineage (NCBI taxonomy): Eukaryota > Viridiplantae > Streptophyta > Magnoliopsida > Solanales > Solanaceae > Nicotiana > Nicotiana glauca. The sequence goes on along the minus strand of MU705799.1, from coordinate 35,039 downwards.
TGAATAAGGACTGAAGTGTATATGCACGGACTGGTCATTTTTATTATTACATATGTTATCCCAAAAATATTTGGCATTCGGACAATGGAAGAATATATGGTATATGGTTTCCTTAGTATTATTGCAAACTTGACAATATGATTTACTTGGAGGCTAATGTTGTGTAGATACTGGTTGGTGGTGAGCTAGAAGCCAAGTGAAAAACTTTATTTTATTGGGTGTTGCCATTTTCCAAATCCAATCGAAGGGTGTGCTATGTTCTGAAGGTGTACTCTATTGGGGATTTAATATGTAGTAAGCTGATTTGGATGAGAAACGCCCATTGCTAGTGGGACCTCAGATGATCTTATCTTCTTTAATAGGTCTTAGGCGGAGAATAGAATTGGTGATGGTGAGTGCTGGTTGCTCAGGGAGGGAAACGAGAATAAGCTTAAGTTCCAATTCCCGTTATTGAATATAGAGGACACTTTGATGTTATCTTCCCTAATAGTCTTGGGGGACACTGATGATGGAGTCAATTGGACCCATATTAGGAATCCATGAGTTAGTTAGGAAGTTCACCCTATTACCGTTGTTGACAACCCACCTAGAAGCTTTGTTGCAGAATTTCCATCCTTCTAAGATGAATTGCAAGGTTCTGGAATAGGTTTCCTCCAATTACTACTCTAGGTACAATGCTTTCCAATTAGTGTTCTGGCCCATAAGGAGCCAGGCTTGTGGAAGAGCCTCCAGTCCACCATGGGGCTTGGGTTTAGTTATAACATCCCAGCTTAGTACATGCATCTTCTTTTTCTCAATGGTGGTACCCTATATAAAGTCTCTTTGGATTTTATTGATCTTTTTGCAAGTGGATATGGGTAGCTTAATATATTTCATCACATGGATGGGGATGCCAGAAATGTTGGCTTTTGCTAGTGTTGTACGCCCTGCCATGTTCATGAATCTGGTTTTCCAGCTTGTCTGTTTTGAGTGCATGTCATCTATGATAAATTGGAAGTCACCATTGGTGGGTCTCTTATGGAAAATGGGGAATCTAAAGTATTTGCCAAAGTTGGTAGAGGATTTGATTCCAAAGATGCTGGTATACAAGTCAATGTTCTCCATGGATGTGTTCTTGGAATAAATTACATTGGACTTAATCATGTTAACTTTCTGACTAGATACCATGTTGAACGAGTTTAAAGTTCTGACGATGGAGTCTCAATTCTTTTTGTTGGCATCGACAAATAGTGTGAGATCATCACCAAAGAATAGATGGGAGATCCTAGGGCCACGTCTATTGGTGAATATTGGGGTTCAATTTAAAAGGTCCATTTAATGATGAATCTGCCTGGAGAGCCTATCATACACATTATGAAGATGTAGGGGGACATAGGGTCCCATTACCTAATACCTTTAGACAGTAGGAATGGTTCAGTCTTGTTCCATTTAGAAGAATAGAGATTGAGGCTGAAGTGATGCATGACATAATGAGATTGATAAGGCTTTCTGGTAAGTTATAAAAGAAAATAGTGGTCCTAACGAAAGACCATTATAACGTTCCAAAGGTCTTTTCAAGGTCAATTTTGAGAATCATATTATTGCCTTTCCCTTTCATATTGTTAAAGTGGGAGATGTATTTGTGGACAGTGATGGCATTATCTGAAGCTTTTATGTTTGGGAGGAAGCTTGCCCGACTGGGGCCAATAATAGTGATTACGTAAGATTTGAGACTATTAACAATGATTTTTATGACTAATTTGTACATGGTGTTATAGAGCCGTATATGCCTGAAATTCCTAAGCATGGTCGTATTAGCACATTTAGGTATGAGACAAAGATAGGTTGAGTTCATCTTAGGGGGAATTTTATTTGTGGAGAAGACTTTGGTGCAGAAGGTGATGACATGGTGACAAACAAGGTTCTAGTATTTTTGATAGAAGATAGGGTGTAGTCCATCAGGTCCAGGTAATTTAGCTACCTCGAAAGAATAAAGGGTATTTTTTTTTATCTCACTTGGTCTCAATTGCTCTTAAAGACGAAGGGATGCTTCATCAGAGAGGGTGTTGAAGCCAAGTACTGTTTGGGTGCCATATAGGGTAGTATGGGTGTGGTATATGCTGGAAATATCTTTGAAGTAAGCTTGGAAGATGTCCTTAATGCCCTCTTGGTAACGGGTCCAATTTCCCACCGCATCTTTTAGTGGAAGGATTTTATTCCTCATTTTTCTGTTTATGGTGGAGGGGTGGAAGAACTGGTATTAGCATCTCCATCACAAAGCTAGTTAATTTTGACTTATAGTTTCTTGAAGTCCTCCTCACATATGAGGATGTTGGAGCATTCCTTTTGAAGGCATGTGTCTATGTTTTGGAGAAATCTGCTAAATGTGAATTGAGGGGATTTATGGATGCCAACCAGTTTGGCCATGAGATGCTTCTTCCTATGAAATATGTTCCCAAAGACCTCTTTATTTCATTTCAAGACATTGTGTTGGAAGATTTAGCTTGGGACATAGTATTGTTGGAGAAGCTTTGTTGAATTATAAGGGGTAGGTCAAGGTGGCCACACCATATTGTCTCAAACCTAAAGTGACTATTGTGGCATGTGTGGATATTGTAGAGAGAGAGAGAGGCAAATGGAATTGGTCCGAGTGGGTCCTGGGAGATGGGTGACACTGGCATTTGGGTACAGCTCAATCCAGTCACTAGTATCTAAGCACCTATCTTGGCTTTCTAGGATGAGACTATGTCTGTTATAATATCTTTTATTACTGTAAGTGTATTTACTACCTTTGAATCCTAGGTCAACCAAATTACACTTCTTGATACAGTTCCAAAGGTGTTTTTGTCACAACCCAAGTTCTCCCTCCGTGAACTATCTTGACGACACCTAATCCCTACGATTACGTAAGCCTAGCAATTTGCGAAAAATAAAATAAAGATACAAAACTAACAATTAGTAGGTAATATAATAAGGAGTTCAAAATGTCGTTTGACATATACAATAATAACACCCTCCAACTGAACATAGCACTCCCAAGACTCGAAATCTCATGAATCACAAGCTAAAGAAATACATAGTGTTCTAACTCCAGAAGTTTAAACGAAGGCAAATATAAGAAGTCTATAACTGAAGGGAGAATAAAGAGGGACTTCTAGGTCTGCGGACACGAAAGATATACCTCGAAGTCTCTGGATCGCCTCGCCTCACGGATAGTATGGCTGAGCAAAAGAACCTGGATCTGCACACGAGAACATGTGCAGGAAAGGGCGGAAGTACACCACAACGGTACCCAGTAAGTGTCAAGCCTAACCTCGGTCGAGTAGTGACGAGATCAAGTCAGGGCCATGCTGGTCATATAAATATAACAAGGTAAAGCAGTATGGAATATGGAACTTAAGATAATTACTAACAGTCAATGAAATGAAATTCACAAGAAAAAATCATAACTTAGTTCACACAGAGAACAACAGGTGATCTCCAATGATACTGTCCCGTAGTCCCAAACATAAATGTACAGAGGATCTCCCGGATACTGTCCAGTAGTCCAAATCGTAAATGTGTAGGGGGATCTCTCGGGATACCGTCTCGTAGTCCCAAATATAAATGTGCAAGGGGATCTCCCAGAATACAATTCTGTAGTCTCAAAGTAAATACACAACCAACCAATATACCAACAGTCTCAACCAGAAAGTCTATAGTTCTATTCAAGTTCGTATCAAAGAAATAGGTAATTCCTACCCTAAACATGCTACACAAAATCCAGGTAGGCAGTTAAGCAGATAAGATAGTTAAGGCACATAAGCATACTTTCGTACGCTAAACATGAGGCTGCATATACTAGTATTTTCTCAATTTAAAGGAAAACATAGACTGATATTTAATGAAAATGGGGTTTTTCAATAATTATCACGTGTATGCACTCGTCACCTCACGTATACGACATTCATATAAAAAAAGCACCAACATCCTAAGGGAAGTTCTCCCACACAAGGTTAGGCAAGCCACTTACCTCAAACCAAGCATAAGTATCAATCCGAAATTACGCTCTTGCCACGAGTATCCAACTCCGAGTGGCCCAAATCTAATCAGATCATTTGCATAACGTAAATATAATTACCAGCAACTAATTTAGCTGGTAAAATCAAAGTTCAGGAAAGGAAATAGAAAAAAGACCAAACAAATACTCCCAGGGACCACGCCTTGAGTTTGACCAAAATCACAAAATCCCACAACTCACTTGATTGCGAGACTAACCATACTAGTTTTACTCAATTACGACTTTGAATTGGCTTCCAAAACCCAAAAGTTCATTTTATGAAACTCCACAAATTTCCCTAAATTCCAACCCAAATCACGAATCAAATGATGAATTCAATGATATATTCATGAATATTTGCCAAAACCGAGTTATAATTACTTACCCCAAAGATTTTCTTAAAAAACTCAAAAATTCGCCTCAGGCTAAGCTCCCAAAGTAAAAAATGTGGAATAAAGCCCTAGGCCTCGCTTAAATAGTGCCCTCTAAATTTCCATTATACGGCCCGCACATTTGTCACCGCAGCCGCACACTCACTACCGCGATCATCGAAATTCCATTGCAGCCGCGAGTCTTAAGCCAACCTCTTCCGTAATCCATGAGATCTCCACCGCGATCGCGAATCCTAAATCGACTCCTTCCGTAGTCTGCAAAGCATCGCAGCCACATCCTCCTACCGTGATCCGCGTGATCCATATCGCAGCCGCACTTCCAATGATTTGAGACCTTCAACTTTCCAACACCAGATATCAGGTATTTTTCCAACTCCCAAGGCCAAATAGTGATTTGATAACCACCCGCAACTCACCTGAGGCCCCCTGGGACCTCAACAAAATATACCAACCAATCCCAAAATATTATTCGAACTTAGTTGAGCCCTCAAATCACATCAAACTATGCTAAAACCATAAATCACCCTCCAATCCAAATCTAATGAACTTGAAATCTCAATATTCTAACTCTGATGTCTAAACCAACCAAATCCCGTCTGATTGACCCTAAATTTTGCACACAAGTCATATTCAACACCACAGACCTACTCCAACTTTTGGAATTAGATTCTGACCTCGATATAAAAAATTCCACTATTAGCCCGAAACTCCAAAAATTCAACTTTCGCCATTTCAAGCCTAAATAAGGTACGAACCTCCAAAACATGATCCGTGCATGCCCCTAAGTGCCCTAAAACATTTTGAAACTCAAAATGAACTATCCCAGCAATTCACAATAGTAGAAATAGACACGGAAGAAGCAGTTAATAAGAGATCGGGGCATAAATTCTCAAAACTACTGGCCAGGTCATTACGCGTTTGCTTTAATATCACTAATGCGATTACCACCAAATTTATCCCTGGATTTTAATACTTCATTGATGTCACCCACTACTAGCCAGTCGCCCTTAAAAACAAATGCTATATCTACCAAGTGATCCCAGAGTTTAGTCTTATCACTAAGGGTATTGCTAGCTTATATTGCACTAAAACGGAAAAGGTTGGGAGGGAAATGTACCTTGACCATGACATGGACACCCTGAGGAGTTGTGTAGACCTCTTCAAGCTTGATAAGGTCATCCTTCCACATGCCTACTATATCACCAAATTGGCCATTCGCAGGGGATTGGAATTGAGCACTAAAATATAGCTCATAGGTAAGGTGTTTGTAGTCAGCCATATGAATCTCAAGAAGGAGTAGAACTGTGGGATTGTGGATTTTGACCATGGAGGATAAATGTATCCTAAACTTGGCACTATTGGCACCGCTGGAAGTCCATATGATGAACTTCATTAAAAGCCTCTATTTGTGTGGTGTCTTCCTCTTGACATCCTTCTCCTTCCTTTTAGCCAGTGCTCTCTGGCTCTCCCTCCCTAGTGATGGTCGTACTAGTGCTATGGAGTGCTCTAATCTTGGCAATGAGGGCACCTCGAGTTTGAGGCTGCAACTTGATAATTTTCTTAGACAGAATGCAATAAACATTTTACTTAAACACTCTTTGAACTCTATCACTTGGCTTTTTTCCAAAAAAACATCGCTGTTGTTTTTGGTACCCCTAGGTTTGCCAGAGTTTCCTCCAGTTCTAGGTTTGGCTCCTTGAGGAAGTCTAGTTTCTGGTGAAGCACTAATGTTATACCATCATACAAGTTCATTGGAATTGGAGCTATTGGTGAGGATATCACCGGCCCTATTTCTGGGATTGATGTGAGATCCATAGAAGGAATGATAGGGTTTCCGGTGGTTTTTCCACACTGATATTGGGGAAGAATGGCATGGTCTAGCACACCTGTCTCATTAGCAAGTTGAACTCCTCCGCTGACAGATTCCTTGACACATTCGAGTACTGGGCTTGGAGGAGTGTGGTTATCTATAGTTGGTGGCCAAAACTTGCTAGGCCGTGGTTCAGACCCGTCATTATGGACAGGGATAGGAAGAGTGGGTCATGTATGGAATCAATACTAGAACTGAGCCTATATTCAGATTAAATATTTGGCTTTATCCCTGCACAGCCAGCTCTAGCCATGATCCCGGTGAGTGGTTTGGTAGGAAAGGTGCCGAGATCAATGTCAATGGGGTATGGGTTCTTCCTCTATTTTTGCTTTTTGTTGTTAGTTGGTCGGTCATTGTTTGTATAAGATTTGAGGGTTGTTAAAGCGGAAAATCTATTACCCAAAGTGGTAATAACATGGAATTTTTGCTTGATTGCATTAGTTTTGGGGGATTTCTTCTGATCTCAAGCATCTTGACGAGATGGAAGGTGTCAATTCATATAATGCAATGTGATGATTACCTGTTGCAACTAGCCAATTTGGTAAGGATTTAAGGCTATACATAAAGATGGATTTGATAGATATAGCAGGGGAGAGGAAGGAGTTCGGGGTTGGGGAGGGGGAGGTTGAAGGTGTGGTGTGCGTGTGTTGGCATGTATGTTATTTGGGGGCCCATATTTGGGCCAGTTTCCCCTTGTGGGATTCATTTCCAGAGATGGGGTTTGTGTAGTGGGGGTCTCTTCCCTAGGCCGGGTAGTTGAGACTATAGGTTGGGTATGGTTTAGAATCTTTTTATTTTGAGGATGTATTAGTGGTCTAAGCCGAAAATGAGAGGGGATACATGTCAAGACCCAAAATTTCCAACTTCGAGACCGTGATGGCGCCTAACATTTCACTTGCTATACATGCCAATGTTACAATAATATTAGCCATTTAAAAAAATTAAATTAATTAATAACAAAGACACAAATGAGGAAATAAAGTCAGAAATAAAGTGAATAATCCATAATATTAGCGATGTCTAAATACCATCCCGGAACTGGTGTCATAAGTGCATGAGCTACTAGAATAATACAAATAAAGGTCTGAATGAAAATGAAGAAGTCTGAAGGAAATACACATCTATGATATAGTGGAAGGGGACTTCAGAACTACAAACTCCATGCAGGCATACCTCAAGTCTCCTGTGAATAGCTAAATCATAGCAAATCTATTGTACGTCGCTGGGACCAACTCCAGTATCTGCAGAAGAAGTGCAGAGTCTAGTATGAGTACAATCGACCCCATGTACTCTATAAGTATCGAGCCTAATCTCGACGAAGTAGTGATGAGGCTAAGGCGGGTCGCTTACATTAACATTTACGCATAAATAATAATAATAACAAGAATAGAAGTAAGACCGGTAAATCATATCAAAAATTGAAGTCAATTCAGGAATAGAAGCCTAGATCGCTTTGGCTTTCAGCTAGCAGAGAATTAGATTTCAAAAGAGTGCAGGACAGGATTGGGAAGCATATTTAGGGATAGAATCACACATAGAACAGAGACAAACACATTGAAATTAAGCAGATTTGAAACTAATAAGTATGAAAATAAACGAAGTCATAAATTGATAATGACCAACTCACGAGCATGCTTCATTGCATAATTTAGATTAGGACAAATCATATAAAGGGGTTCATTGATCAATTAATGGTACATCCCATGTTTTCGTACGTGAGAGTCCGTCGTAAGTCAATTGATGCAAGCTAAAAAATGAGATTGTCATTGAAAGTACATAATGTAATTTCATCATGTTATCTTGGAGGTTACAAATCTATAAGATCATGAATAACAAGTACCAAAAGGGTTGGAAAGCTTAGACGCTAAACGAATAGAAGAAAATAAGTTTCGTCAAAAGTCGACAAGTTTGAAATGTTATAACATATACTTTTGGGGTAATACTAGGGTGATTAACATGATGAGAAGGTTAAGTTATGAGTTATTTTAGTCGTATTATAGTCGTGTGTTAAGCGAGTTGTGGAACAAAAAGTTGACAAAGGTCATTACAAGTTGCATTCATAATGTACTGAAATTTAGGTCAAATATAGCTGCATTTTTCACCCAATATACTTCGAATGAAGGGATGATCTGCATATCAAAATGAATATATATAAATCTAGTTTCAAACACATTAAACTGTTTGTCAATACGATCTTAGAGTTAGATATATTCACACTTTTGCAAGACTGCACAGATTGGTAGGTGACAAGTAGGTGCATCACCTACTTGCCGAAATGAGAGGACTCAATAAAAAGCCCCAAATTCGGCCAAGAGGGGAATTTTAAGGGATTATAAACTCATTTTTTTCACCCATTTTTCAGACCTTGAAAATCAAATTGAACCCCTACAACTCCTTCCCAAAAATCTCACACAAATCCTATGGTATTTTGGGTGTTACGATGTGATTCTAGTGTTGAAAAGTCCGGACAGCTTGCTAGTTTCTCTTTATCCTTCTTGTAGCCGCATTGAGGAACTGATTTTTGATGAAGAAGGACCAGTTTTCGTGGGTTATACTCAGTACAAGTTAAGGTTATGCTTCTCCTTCCATTATCTATGCGTTTACGAGTTGTAACTTGATCGTGAAGAATTGACCTAGCGAGTTTCGAAAGAGTGGTATGTTGTTTGTTCTTGTGTCATGATTGGCTGGTTGTGAACTTATTTTTAAGTTGAATTCATGGTTGGTTTATTGGATAAGAAGTATAATTATGTACTTTTGGTTGTGTTTCTCAATTTGAAAGAAAAGACAAGTCGAGACGTGTTTAAGTAAACTGAAAGATTAATTTTAAGTTGCTGAACTTGTGGGACGGTTTTGTGGGCTGTTTTGTGTTGCTATTGGGTTGTCTCTTTTTCTACCTTTTTTATGGATTTTAGAAAACGAAGGGTGTGGAAACACCACATAATGGCATGGTTGGTTGTTGGTCGTCCGTCGTAATATTTTCGGATTGTTTGACACTATTATGGTTGCCGTGTTGTGTACGAAGTGATAGGTGTATGTTGGGCTGTTTGGTGATTGTTTTGACTTGTGTGAAGTCATATATATAGGGTAGGTACTGTCATTTTCATTAAAATAGGTTGTGGTCGATACATAATAGTTATGACGCTTAAACGATAACGATAGTGTCATTTCTCTTAATATAGACTAAGAAGTTGTGACATTGCGTAGCTTGAGGTTGGGCAGTACATATACAAGGTATGTGAGGCTATCCCTTTCCTTCTTTTGCATGACTTCGATTGTACATAATGCAATGAACGAGCATCCAAAGGTACTCTACTCTTAGAAGCTAGCAGTACTTACATTGTTTCCATTCTTATGGAACAACTGATGTTGAGGTTGCTTCTCTTATTATTATGTTATCAATGTTGTTAGCACTTCCTGATTCTTATAAGATTCTTAATAAAGAGTTATTCCTAATAACATGTACGGAGAATATTAACCTTACATAACTCCGAAAGGTTATATGATTCCAATGAGTCCTAT
>MU705799.1:6176-24149 GCA_026770625.1 Nicotiana glauca | reverse complement strand
TATATATATATATATATATATATGTATATATATATATATATATGTATGTATTTATTTTATTCTATCGAGCCGCGCTATAGTCGGCTAGGTACGGAACCTATTGTGCAACTACTGATCAGTTGGGTTTACCGAGCTCTACGTGGTCGGGTACGATTCTACCGATCTTTATGATGGTCGGGTACATTTTTACCGAGTCCTCTTTGAGGTCGGGTATGATATGATGATGATTCCCACAGAGGCGTATGTTTTTAAAAAGTTTATGTATATATATGCATTATGAATTCCATGTCAGTAGCCCCTAGAGGTACTCAAATGTTACAGGTTGTATCTCCTCTATCTCTCTTAACATTACTGTTCTTGTTTATGATTTCCTGCCTTACATACTCGATATTTTATTCGTACTGACGTCCCTTTTGTCTGGGGACACTGCATTTCATTCCCGCAGGTCCCGATTGATAGGTTGACAATCCTCCAAGTAGGTTATCAGCTCAGCAGAAGGTATTGGTGCTTTCTATTAACTCCGGAGTTGCCTATTTGGTCAGTATGCTTTGGATATATATTGATTGGTATGGTGGGGCCTTATACCGACCTTTATAATTTTATGTACTCTTAAAGGCTTGTAGACAGATGTCAGGTGTATGAATACTTGTATGGCCATGTCGTCCTATGTTTTGAGTTTACAAATGGCCATGTCGGCCTTATAGGCATGTATGTCACATGTATAAGTTTGTATATCATGTTGGGTCGTCATATGTTGAGTATTCCCTTATGTTTTATTCTTGTTATCTCATGAAGGGTTTTCTGGATCATTTACCCATGATAGTGTCGCGCCCCCTTTTTCCCTCCCTTTTTTTACGAGGAGAAAGTCCGAGTTTCGACATTCATGGGGGTAATAACTCATTTCCTTTTGGGATTTGGGTATTTGAAGAGTCGCCACCTAACAGATTATGGTGCGTTAGGGCACCCAGAGCGATTAACTCTTGGACTGGTTTGCATTATTAGATATTTAGGGTAAGGGCTCGAAATAACCTTGAGGTGAAGTGTTAGGCACCCCTCTTGGTCCACAACGGTGGGTCCCGACTGAACTTATACTTATGAGTTAGTCCTTTGACAAATAAGTAGTTGAAACAAATAATTACAAATAAAGCATGTTGGATATTGTATGACTCAGATAATAGGACAAAGAATTTGAACAAGTTGTGTACATATAGAAAAGTAAAGTTTTACGCAAAGGGAATTTGGGAAGGAAGGGTCCTAGGTTGGTTAGCCTACAGGATCACCCCACGCAATGCTTGGCAAAAACTCCTCAATGAGGGTCTACGCGTGATATTAGTGCATAATAATCATATCTCGTTCTACCCAAGTCCCTCCCCTTGGTTGTAGCCTAAAGCGTTCTAGCAACCTTGATGATGTCCTATGCGCGCACTACCCGTCCTTCCTCGTGGACCTGGAGGTATTTTAGAACCTCTAAATCTGGGCAGTTCTAGACAACCCCTAAGGTGTTTTAAAAGGAGAAAATTCTAGGCGACATTCAAGAACACATTGGACTTAATAGATAAATGCAGAAAGAAGCAGTTAAAAGGCCCACGTTTACCTCCACAAGTAATGCACATAAGCAGCACGCCTCAAACAGATACAAGAGCAGTTTTATTATAGAAAAAGACCTAAATAGGATATCTAAGTGAAAGTCAATGCACAAAAATATGCAAATTTGTTTTTTATAAACTCAACAGTAAGGTCCTAATCAGTTAGCCTACTGATCTTAAACCTGTAAGTCGTTAAGCAGTAAACACAAACGAAAATAGTTCTCCAGTTTCACACGGATTGATTACCTAAGGCTTGCCTAGGCGTGGGATCATGCATAATAGTTACAGAATCATTAACAGTTCAAGAGTCATTTCTTGCATAAAGCATCCTGAGAATATAGGGATTGTTACCAGTTTTATTTGAAACAAGACGATCATTTGTGAGACGGTTTTTTGTATCCTTTCATGATCAGTAATTTAACTAGGTGTGGCTAAGAAAATGCAAACAGAGTGCCTAATTCATGATTTCTAAATGCATAGAAATGACAGTTTTATGACAATGATCTTTAAATTAATAGAATTCCTAAAGCATGATCGCTAAGTGCACAAAAGAGTTACAGGATTGTTAAAACATTGTTTCAGGATGTGCAGGAGTAACAACTTTTATGTTAATGCTGTTTATTAACCTAGGAGCAGGATTTATAAGTGATAAACATGTATTAGTGCCAAACGAGATGTTGAAGCAGTATACGTGAAACCTAAGAGCATGATATCTAGTGCATGGCACAATTTGAATGTATTGGTCCTAAAACAGGGATTCTAATGCAAGCATAAATAAGGTAAAGCCTGTAACATGCTTTCTACCCCAATGATATTGATAGAAATATATAGCTACCCTCATTATTTCACTAGTCATCCCCCATATTCATTTACAAATAGTTATTACAGACCAGCTAAATAAATTACATAAATAGATAAAGAAAAAGAAGAAGTTACACTATAGGGAGCCTGAAGCAGGCCCAAATGACTTCCCCAAGCCTCCAATAGCCTCAAGTACCAAATTCCATAGACAAAATCATTATCTAGGTGCGTTAGAGTTCCCTAAGGATATCAAGGATCCCGTGCAGTGCTCACACCTAGAATTTATAACCTGAACTGAGTAAGTGCGGTGTGGAAGAGCCAGCTCCAGTGCATTAGATTTCAAAGGGATCTCATAGAGATCCCAAGGCAGTCAGACACTGGAGGGGCAAAACTTAAGGACCTATGAGTAGAGTGGTAGTGCTTTGACATGGTTTTGAAAAGGTTTAAATAGGAAAACAGTATTTGAAAAGACTTAGTTGTTTTATAAATTGGAGAATTATTCAGTAAAACAGTTTTTAACAAGAGTTGTATAACAACAGATCAAACATAACGCCAAAACAGGTTGAGCAACACTCAAAAAATAAACCTTCATAGAGGGGTGATTGGGGATGGGAACACACAATACAAGTACACATCATTCTTTGCAATTAAGGGGGTAGCTAATAATCCAAACAATAAGACATGGATCCAAGAGTGCTAATTAGAACATAGTGACAGAATTAGAGATGCTTTAGGGGGTCATAGGATTAGGAATAGCTAATGATACAACATAGTAAGGATTTCAGAATCAACATAGAATCAAACAACTTAGGGTAACAAAATTGCTTTGCAAAGAAAGGTTCATGCTAGAAACTAACTAGCAAGTAAACCGGCATTCAAAGACAAGGTAGATTCAAATTTAAACAGACTACTAGTTCATAAGACATGCTGATTCTAGAAGTCATAAGACATAACTAGGTGAAGTAATAGGTCAATTACATGTTGAATAGTAAAATAATAGATAGAAACAGATTAGGAATATGATAAACTGAAGCAGTATGAAACATATTAGTTTGAGAGCTTATATTTAAAATCAGAACATACCAGTAAAGAGAGTAAATGAAAGGTAAAGACCACGGGAGTGAAATAATTAGCCTTGTCTTGCAGCCGGCTAATTTAGTAACAATAGTAAGTAACAAAGAAAGCAGGAGCTTTTGAGTGTATGAGAGATGTGAGCTAATGTCTTTGTCTATAAGACTGTAGAAGAGAGCAATATATATAGTAGTTTGAAATCTAGGTAAAATAAGGTAAGAATCAAATTGTTCAGTAATTATAGAACTCAGAATAAAATCAGTTCGAGTCTTCCCTTAAATAAGGGGATCAATTCAAACGGTAAAGGGCAGGTGACAAATAAGGAAAGAAATCATGCATAACTGGAGTATAACAAATAAGGAAAGACTTCAAACAGTGCAAGTATAGAACATGTAATTATGGCTAGGTTCAAAAAATTCCAGTTAAGGAAATAATCAGTAAGGATCAAGTAACAGTGCAGACAAGTTAAGGGAAAATTAATTAAGGCAAGCAAATCAATCACACTGAGTAGAAATGTAAGAATCGAAGGTTTAAAGAAAAGTGTTCAAATCAACCCAAGGGATAAGGACTTTAGAATATACATAGCTCAATCAAAAAGAAAGTCATGAAAAAAGTCAGCATGTTTAACATATAAATAAAGTAAGACATGGATACATGGATAGTCAGGAATCGACACACAACTCTTAGCAAAAAAAGAAAGTTAATCAATACTGATTCAGTGAGAAAGATGCAAGTTGATGTGAACAGTCAAGATGAACACACGCACATAGAATCAATGAAAGTTTTAGACTAAGAAACTCAATAGAAGCATATCAAGGCAAGATAGTTATGAATCACAAGAACTCAAGACGAGAACCGGTCAGGCATGCTAATACACAAAAACCAAATGAAGAACCCTAAAAAAATTAGGGCTTTCAGCATAGGCGAGTTAAGGTTGTAGTAGTCTCATAGAATCGGTCAAAATATGTGAGAAGTAGAAGTTTAAACACAAAGAATCATTTAAACAAAGTTTTAAAAGAAAGTCTGAAAACCCTAGTTTTAGAAAAAGATGAAAAATACTTGAAATCATATGATTCTTGTGAAGAATATCAAGGATAATGTAAAGCACTCAAGAAACAAACTCAAATCGTCCTAGATCTGTACAAATCTAGGATATATAGAAAAGAATTTAGGGTTTCGAAAGAGACCCATATAGAAATGAAGGAACATGTCCAAAAACTCATAGATCATAGCAAATATAGAATGATTTCGCTTGAAATCAAATTGGAATAGCCAGGAAAAGGCAGAAGATGAACCTTAGATGCAAGTCGGCATGGCCCTGGGCCCTTGAGGGCCTTAGAGAAGGCAAGAATGATATGAGAGAAGCCATTGGAGGCTTGAGAGATAATGAGAGATGACCGGAGACAGGAGGTTGGCGTTTGAAGATTAGGGTTAGGTTGAGAGTGTTTTGAGAGCAGAGAGGATTTTAAGGCAGCGGGTGTATAGAAATGATTAGGGTTGGGGATCGTTTGGAATTAAAAAAGGAAGGTTTTAACGAGGGCCGTTGATCTTTCAGATCAATGGCCATGATCTGATGGGTTTTGGGTTGGGTGTATTTAGGGCCTGGGTCGGATAATTTAATTAGAAATTGGGCTGGGAATTGGGTTAGGATTTCGACTGAAATTGAAATATAATAGGCTAAGTTTTAAATAGCCATTTTAACTCTATATAAATTTGTAATAAATAATAAACGATTTCTAAAAATAATTTCATGTAATAAAATGATTTAAAATAGCTATTTAATATTTTAAAAATATAGAAGATTGTTTTATGCAAAAAAAATATAATCATCCATTAATAGGGCTAGTATTGCAAATATATGCAAATTAGCTTAAAAAATACAAATGCAATTATAAAAAAAGCACTAAAAATAATTAAGCATTATTTTGGCATAAATATTGGATTTAGATGGCTAAATTATCATAACAATAATTTGAGGGATAATTATTGGAAATTTTATAAGTAAAAGGAGAAGAAATAAACCAATTTAAAGCTTTTAAAATTATAGCAAAACTATAAAAAATCTTGTGCATGCTTATATATGAATATGTGCTATTTTGAAAGTATATATATGTATGAAAAATATATAGAAAAAAATTAGGTATCAACAGATAGTATGATAAGAAAGGTATGTTACGTTGGTACTCGGTTGAGTAAGGCATCGGGTGCCCGTCGCGGCCCTTCGGTTTGGGTCGTGACAATTAATTGTCAAGAAACATATTAGTTATCAACTAGAATTAATAAAGAGGTTATAGCATGGAAAATACAGAATCAGATAACATGTTAACAGATTTAACAACAGACTAAGGTGTACATGATGAACTAGTATTTTTTTTGGGAAAGGAAGATAGTATTAAGTTACACATAATTAAGCAGATTTTATCAATCAATCTACTGAGTTAAACATGTCCAGAATACAGAAAGCAACCAATCAATTAGCAGTAACATATTGAATCAGTAACAAAGTAGAAAAAGAGCTTCAACAACTTACTAGTTCAGATGAAATAGAAAGAAGTTTAGCAATGCAACAATGATATCAACAGCAGCAAACAATAGAAGATTTATGGCCTTGGCTTCCAGCCGGCCAAGAATCAAAGCAGAATGATAATAATATATAGTTTTAGTAGTGAGAAATACTTGAGTTCTTAGTATTCCTAAAGGGGAATGGGGGAGGGCTTTAAATAGCACTAGACTAGAGCCCACAAATAAGGTAATAATCAATCAAGGAAAGCACATAACGTTTAATTAAGGAAAGAAAACTCACATTATTTAAGGTAAGCCAGAAGTAACAGTACATGCACGCGTAAACACAGGGATTTTAACACAGTAATTTAGGGAATCAAACAGCTTTAAGGAATCAAGGACTCTTAGGTTTAGGGTAAGTGAAGCAATTAATGGCAAGAGTTGTAATAAAGATGCATAGAAACAGATAGACAGAATCATTGAAAGAAAAGTAGAATCGAAAACCCTAAATTTAGGGTAAGTAAAATTAGTCAGAAATAATCAAAATAAAATGTGCATAGACAGATATATGGAACATTTAAAGAAAAAGTGTTTAACAGAAATAAGAACCATAACAGATCTGAAAATATTTGAGCCCTAATTTTAGGGCGAATAAAATGAAAATCACAACAAAATGCACACAGATAGATATACGGGGAATATTAAAAAAATAGAAAAAACTACAACAGATTTTGAAAAGATCTGAACCCTAGCTTTGGGTAAATGAAGAATCAAACCAAATCTTAGAGATTCATACCATAAGGAGATGAAGAATCAACATAGATGAAACACGAGTGAACGTTCGAACCAGATTTGGTCGGGAATGAGGGAAATCGGCTTGCCATGTTAGGCAAGCAATTATGTTATTTCATAAATGAGTAGCCAACAGCGATAAAAGATCAATAAGGTAAGAAAATCCTCGATTGAATCCATATCTGGTTGGAAACAAAAGGGATTAGGGGTGACGACGCTAGGGTTTCAGATGAGAGGAGAGGAGTTTTTGAGGGCGGCAGGTTTAGAAGAATGAGGGGTTAGGCTAGGAGTGGTTATTTTAAATGGAAGGATGAACGGGGGTCGTTGATCTTGAAAGATCAACGGCCAAGATTAAAAGGGTTTTGGGTTGTGAGGCCCGTGAAAGATTTTTACTCTAAACCCAAAGGCTCGTAGGGCCATGTTAGGAATACATGTTAGAAATGTGTAAATTTGGCCCTTTGGACTTATCTGTGCATTAAAAAGTCAAGAAATAATGATTTCCAGAAAAGTGCGATTCTGCGGTCGCAAAATAGCTATGCGAACTGTATAGTTGCCGCTGAGTGAAACAGTGTGTTGGTCAATTTAAGGTCAACTATGCAGCCAATTATACGATCACATAATCAATATGCGGGCCGCATAGTTATCGCATAATCCCCTTGAAATTCTGTAAAGGGCAGTTCTGCAGTGCATTATTCGACTACAGAACGGGTATACGGACCGCATTTCTGCCGCATACCCAAACAATGTGCTCAGGTTTTGGGAGCATTTTTGCGGTCCATTCTGCGGACCACATGTCAACTTTGCGATCATGGATCTGAGTCGGACCCCTATTTTCTAATTTTTAAAATCCGACCCCATCCCATTAAAAACACCATAATAGATCATTTTTTCTATTATTTTCACGACAGAGAGAGAGAGAGAGGGAGTAATCTTCATAAAGTCCTCTCTAACTCCTTGCCCCAAAATCCTTGAAGATTATCAAGTAAATTAGCTAGTTCTTCACCCTAAGAGGTGAGAACTTGTTCTCTAATCTATAATTTCGAAATTTTATCTAAAAATGAGTAATCAAGGATGAGTTCACGGGTATAGAAATTTACTATCTTGCATGCACGAGTAATAATGGGGCATGGGAAGATTATGAGTTAAAAAGATGGTAATTGGGGTAGAAAGTGATAAAGATCTCTCACAAAAG
Organism: Nicotiana glauca; assembly: GCA_026770625.1. NCBI lineage: Eukaryota > Viridiplantae > Streptophyta > Magnoliopsida > Solanales > Solanaceae > Nicotiana > Nicotiana glauca. The sequence goes on along the minus strand of MU705799.1, from coordinate 16,205 downwards.
GATCCAAAAACCACAATGTACACCTAGTGCTTGACAATATGCTCAAATGAGCTAGAATCTTAGTCGTATCTCTAATTCATGGCTTAATTCGTGGTTCTCATAAAATAGATCGAAATTGTTAGGGAATTTCGAAATTTATTGTAAGGATTTAAGGGAGGCTCCATTAAGGTATGTGTGGCTAACCCTTTTCTTTTTAGTGTTGAATTCTTAGTGTTCGAATAGTTGGCTTGAGTTTCAAATTGATCATACTTGGTGAATTGCATTGATGTGTTGGGTGACGGACTTTCATCCCAAATTTTTTATGTGTTTATTTTGAAATCATGATAATTGAAAAGGTGATCATGTTCTTCAAGTGCTCGTTATTTTCTTATATGTGCGCATGCCTTATATGATAGCCCTTATCAAATGGATGATAGATTTACATGAACGAATTAATAAAGGGAAGACTTGTGTTGTATTGTTGTACCATGTGTTGGAAAAAGATGGAAGGAAATGGGAACTAAGGAGTAACTAAAAGAAGTTATGTCCCAAATGAGATGGCTTAACCGATCGGGCTGAGATCAGATGCTATGCTGTACATATGGTGGCATTTATATTAGATTTTGGAATATTATTGTGAACATGGATATGTCTCACTTGGGATGTCTTAGTCGGTCGGGCCGAGACCAGATTCTGTGTAAAGACCCCATGGTGGCATTATATTTTAAGATGTGGTATTTGGCACTAAAGAACATTAACCTAAAGGAACGGAAAGACTTAACTAGAATCATGTAAACCTTATTTGGTGCTCCTCCTTGTAATCCTGTGATGTGCTTGTTGGTGATATAACTGCCTTCTATTTGTTCATTGTTCATCCTATTCAGAATTGTGTTTGCCTTACATACTAGAACTATTCGACAAGTACTAACGTCCCTTTTGCCGGGGGTGCTACATCTTTGAATGGATGTAGGTGGTCCCGTTGCTGATAGTGCCGATTGCAGATAGTGGTGCTCTCTTGTTCCCTTCGCAGCTGTCTTGGTGAGCCCCCATTCCTCCCAGGGGTTTGTAGTCCTTTTTTTATAAGTTGTCACATTTGAGTTATGGCCGGGGCCTTGTTACCGGCATCATCATTTTGGTCTCTTGTATCTTTAGAGGCTCCGTAAACATTTATGCAGGTCATGTATAGGTTCCGGGGTGGTCATAGGATCACGTTGTATTTTGAAACTTTTCATTTCTAGATTTTCAATTGTATTTAATTTTGGGAACTTAACCATGGCATGTTTTATTTTAAGTAAGAATTTAACTAGCAATGCTTATGCATTTATACAACAACTCTACTTCACATGTTTAACAATTGGTAACGCATTAATACTTCGGGTATAGGATGAGTCGGGAAGGAAAGGCTAGATAGGCTTGCTCGACCGGGTTCCCTCGGTCGCGTGCCGGTCATGCTCCCCAAGGTTTTGGGGCATAACATGAGTAGGGTATAGAAACGGGTCACCGGTTGGGTTATTGGGTTAGGGGTCATTTCGTTTGGGCTGGGATGTTAAGTTGGTGTGTTTTAGGTAATTGGGCTAGGGGTTAGTCAACCTCTTCATAATGACCCATACTGCATCGAACTTCCTCTAAGTTTTTGGGAAACCAATAAAAAAATCCATAGTGATACGCTCCCACTTCCACTTAGGAATTTCTAACTTCTAAAGTAGATCACCAGTTCTCTAATGCTCGTACTTGACTTGATGACAAATTAAACATTAGGCTACATATGTAACTCTATCCTTCTTGATTTTCCTCAACCAATAATATTGCCTCAAATCTTGATACATTTTGGCGGTACATGGATAAATAGAATACAAGGAACTGTGGGCCTCCTCATGAATCAATTCACAAAGCCCATCTATATTAGGTACACAAATACGACCCTACTTCCGCAGAACTCCATCTTTTCCTATAGTAACCTATTTGGCACCATCGTGTCGCACCGTGTCCTTAAGGACAAGCAAATGGGGATCATTATACTGTCGCTCTCTGATGCACTCATACAAGGAAGGCCGAGCGACTGCCAAAGCTTGAATCCAATTAGACTCTGAAACATCTAACCTCATGAATTGATTTGCCAAAGTTTGAACATATGCAGCTAACAACCTCTCACCAACTGGAATATATGCAAGCCTGCCCATACTCACAGCCTTTCTACTCAAAGCATCGACCACCATATTGGCCTTTCTGGGGTGATACAAAATGGTGATATCATAGTCTTTCAACAACTCCAACCATCGTCTCTGCCCCAACCTAATATCTTATTGTTTGAACAGATACTGTAGACTATGATTATTAGTAAATACCTAACACGAGACACCGTAAAGGTAATGCCTCCAAATCTTCAATGCATGAACAATGGCTGCAAATTCTAAGTCATGAACATGGCAATTCTTCTCGTGAACTTTCAACTGCCGCGATGCATATGCAATCACCCTACCATTCTGCATCAATACTGCACCAAGCCCAACATGAGATACATTACAATACACCGTATAACATCCTAAACATGTGGTTAATACCAACACTAGCATCATAGTCAAAGCAGCCTTGAGCTTCTGAAAGCTCAACTCATACTCGTATGAACATCTGAATACGGCACCCTTCTAGGTCATTTTGGTCAATGAAGATGCTATAGATGAAAATCCCTGCACAAACTGGTGATAATAACCTGCCAAACCCAGTAAACTCCGAATCTCTGTAGCTAAAGTAGGTCCAATTCTGAACTTCCTCTATCTTCTTATGATCCATTTTTATGACTTCTACAGATAAAACATGCCCTAAAAAAGCAACCAAGTCTAACCAAAATTCACATTTTGAAAATTTGGCATATAACTCATTATTCTTCAAAGTCTGAAGCACAATCCGAAGATGTTTCTCTTGCTCCTCTCGACTACTGGAGTGAATCAAGATATAATCAATGCATACTACCCTAAATGAATTCAAATGGAGCTTGAATACTCAGTTCATCAAATCCATAAATGTCGCTGAGGCATTTTTTAACCCAAATGACATCACTAGGAATTTGTAATGCCCATACTGAGTCTGAAATGATGTCTTAGAGATAGCAAATGCCCTAATCTTCAACTAATGGTAACCAGACCTCAAATTAATCTTTTAAAACACCTTTGCACCCTGAAGTTATTTGAATAAGTCATCAATTCTTGTCAATGGATACTTATTCTTGATATTGACCTTGTTCAATTACCGATAATCTATACACATTCGCATTGAACCATATTTACTCTTTACAAATAACACTGGTGCACCCTAGGGCGAGACATTATGTCTAATGAAACCCTCGTCAAGCAAGTCTTGTAACTGTATACGGTATGGTGGAATAGAAATGGGTTGGGTGCCCGAAGCCAAATCAATACAGAAGTCAATATCTATGTCAAGTGGCATCCCCGACAAATCTACAAGTAATACATTTGGAAACTCATGGATGACTGGAACTGAGTCCATAGAAGGAACATCCGCACTGGGATCGCGAATACAAGCTAAATAGGCTAGACACCCATTCTCAACCATGTGATGAGCCTTCATATAAGAAATAACCATGCAAGTAGAATGACCAAAAGTTCTTTTCCACTCTTATCAAGGTAACCCCGGCATGGATGAGGTCATTGTTTTGGCATGGCAATCTAATATAGCATGATAAGGTGACAGCTAATCCATACCCAATATGAAATCAAAATCTACCATATCAAGAAGTAGAATATCCATGCTAAGTTTCAAGCCTCCCCATAATAACCACACACGAACGATAGACATGGTCTACAATGATAAAATCTTCCACCGGCATGGATACATGCATAGAAGCACTCAAAAAATCCAGAGGCACAACAAAATATGAAGCAAAGTAGGAGGACACATAGAAATAAGTAGATCCTGGATAAAATAAAATTGAAGCATCTCTATGGAAAACTGGAACAATACCTGTTATCACGGCGTTGGATGACTCGACCTCAGGCCTAGCAGGGAAAACATAGAATTGGGGCTGGGCCGCACCACTCAGAGATACACCTTTGGGACAACCTCTAACTGGATGGCCTCCACCTCTAACAATATGACCTTTACCTCTTGCTATATGAATCATTCCTCTAGCTGGCGGGGCACGCGATGGAGCAATCGATGCTGGTATGATGGCACGAGAATCCCGTTGAGCTTTGTTTCTCGACAACCTAGGGAAATACCTCCTGATGTGAACAATGTTTCCATACTCATAACACTTATCCAGTTATTGTGGCTGCTGAAGCTGACCCGAACAGGCTGGATAATTGTTGTAGTGTCACTAGAGCGGTGGTGCTTTGATGGGAGCTGGATGTGCACTAAATGTTAGTTGCCTAAAGTAAGGCATAATAGGACCATGAATCCCTGAAGCACCGTGAGATGCCTGAAGTGCTGAATTAAATGGCCTGGGAGGATGACCCCTACCATAAGTACCCCTGACTCCAGATTAGGTGCCTCTAAAATTACCAGAATGATGAGGCCTCTTATCAGACCTCTGCCCTCTCTCCTGTGCAAGAACGTTCTCGATCCTCCTAGCAACATTAGCACCTGCCTAAAAGAAAATCTCACTTCTAGTCTCCTTGGCCATCTGAAGCCTGATAAGGTGAGTGAGTCCATCAATAAACCCCCACACTCTCTCCCCTTCATTAGGAAGTAAAAGCAGAGCATGACAGGCTAGATCCACAAAACGGGTCCCGTACAGAGTAACAATCATATTTCCATACTAGAGACGCTCAAATTGCCTGCGGTAATACACTCTTAATGTGATAGGGAGGAACTTCTCTAAAAATAGCCACAAGAACTGCTACCAAGTTAGTGCAGGTGACCCAGCTGGTCTGATCAATATATAATCTCTCCACCACCTCTTGGCGGAACCCGCCATATGAAATACTGCAAAATTGACGTCATTGGTCTCAACTATACCCATGTTCTACAATACCTCATGGCAGTGATCAAGATAATCATGTGCGTCCTTAGAAGGTGTACCACTAAAGTGAAACCCTAATTGGCGGGGCTGTTGGAGCCTAATACTAGTGAGCTATCTGCTTCAGAGCGGGAGTAGTGGGAGTCTGTGTTCCTCTCCCAGCCTATGAAATGGCTGGTTCCACTATAAATGTAAGTTTGTATGATTGGGCGGGATCCCGAGGGCCTCGGGTGTGTTTTATATGTGTTTGGGTTGTGTCGCACTGATGTTCTAGCATTATTTCTTTGGGCATAAATGGTAATATATTGAGAAAATGACCTTTGATTTATTATTATATTTAACTACTAGTCCATATCATAATTATGGAATTATAGCAACAAGAATCGTCAAATTCCGAGGTCGTATGAGAGAGTTATGCTCATTTCCGTGTCAGGAAAGATTGCTGGTTTTTTGTGCGAACTATTGTTCCTCACGACCACGAAAAAGGATTTTTGGGTTGACTGTTCAACGTGAAAATTTCTCTTCGTGAACGCGGAGATCTCCCGCGAAGGCGATGAACAAAAATCATCTGGACAGTGTTTTAAACCTAAAAGTTTAGTACTTTTAGCATATCTTGAGTTCTAGAGCTCTGTTTGAGGTGATTTTGCAGTGTTGTTCTCATATAAACAAGGGGGTAAACATTTTACCATGATTAGTTCCGTTGATTTTTATTTTTATCCATATTTAGATTGTAGAAATTGGGGTTTTGCATCCCAAAGTTGAGAAATAGTAAATCCTTGATTTGAGGGTCAATTCGTGGACAAAATTGGATGATTTTATGGATATAATATATATATATATATATATATATATATATATATATATATATATATATATATATAAAAGTTAAGGATCATACTTGTTTTTGATAATACTTGGAATCCGGGCATGTGGGCCCGGGCGTTGACCTCGTTGACTTTTCGAGCGGAGTTGGGAATTATTGCAAATTATTAAATTACGAATATTGGAGTATATTTTGATTGGTTTGCATGTTGTTTTATTAGTTTTGGATCACTTGGCATCGGTTTGAGGAGTTAGAGAGGCGTTGGAGCCGAATATCGGATTTCGGAGAGAGGTAAGTCTTCAGTCTAAATTTTTTAGGGGGAATTTACCCCGTAGGTGTTATATTTATTATATACTACATATTGTTGGAGTTACACAAGTATGAGGTTATGCGTTTCAGTGCATATGCTAGAAATCTTGATTATGTCCGGGTAGATTTAGACTCACGCCATGCTTTAAGTGTACTATTTGAGTTATTCTTGCATATTTAAATGCTTAAATTTCCATTTAGCCTGAGACTAGACTCGTGTAGAATATCGGACTTGCTATTTTAGATGCTTGACAAGCTACTTGATTAGCCATGGAAATTGTACTTTCCTTTACGGATTTCTTTCGCATTTTGCGTATTCGTCCGATAATTTTCTTGAATTGTATAACTCACATGTATATTCGTGAGTGGGGTCAGTGACCCCTTTAAAGTTTTATATTCTAATGGAATCGGGCTGAACGCCTCAACAATGCTCTTATGGGATCAGACTATTCTCCTCGAAAGTATCATCTAATACACTCTTAAGGGGTCGGACCGTTCGCTTTGGTGGTATCATGTCGCACACACTTATGGGATCGGGTCATTTGCCTTGGTAGTTCTATGAAATACTCTTATGGGATCAGGTCACTCGCCTCGATAGAATCGTGGAAAATTATTTGATAAGGAGTCCAGGTACTCATGAGTTTCCTGACTTGAGATTTGACCGTTGGTTTGGTATGGACCATTACGTATTTTATTTGAGGAGGTATCCGATAATTGAGGACTTTGTGTTAATTGCTCAGCTGTAGACTATAATATTTGCCTATATATGTTCTCATTGTTTATTTACCATATTTCATACTTGTCTATTATATTATATTTGATTTACCAGATTACTAGTAAGTGTCAATGTCGACCCCTCGTCACTCTCTCTTTGGGGTTAGGCTAGATACTTATTGGGTACGCATTGATTTATATACTCATATTGCACTTCTCCACTAAAGGTGCAGGATATGATATGTTCATTTTGTGGTCATTTGGGCACGTAGGCGCAACTGCTGATGGGACTTTATGGTAAGTTGCATTCCATACTATGATTCACAGCACACAGAGTCTCCATCATAATTATTTACTTTCTCCTATATATATTGTATTCCTGACATATATTTTATTTTTATTGCACTTCCTAGTAGATGTTCATGCACTTGTGACACCGAGTTTTGGGATGTTCTAGAATTTGTTTATGGTTTTGCTTATCATGGACACACTTTTACTTTATATTTCATTTAAATTGTATGTATCTATGATTTTAATGCATTGATTTTCCTATCTAATAAGATTTATGATTTCAAAAGTAATAAAATGAATAATTAAGTTGGTAGTTCATCATTGGTTTGCCTAACGGCGACGTTGGGCGCCATCGCGACCTAAAGTGAGTTTTGGGTCATAATTGCTTGATATCAGAGCACTAAGTTCACTTAGATATCATGAGTCATGAGCAAGTCGAGTATAATCTTGTGTATTGATACAGAGACATTTGTACTTATCTTCGAGAGGCTACATAGCTATTAGGAGTACTTCCCTTCTTGATTTCCTCATCGCGCGGTTTGATTTTATTGAAGCTTATGTCTTCATTTTCTTCCTACTCATTCTTATATGATGTTGCACGCTTGTTATCAACTGGACATCAATGAGTTGTAGTGGTGCTAAGGAATTGGTGGATGATGTTTTTCTATCACGCACCAAAATCGAGGAGCACGACCAGCGCTCAACCGAGTGAACCCGGTCGAGCAAGCCTATTAGATTCTTTCTACCCTATTTTTCCATGATCAAGAAAATACATGATTTCATAAATTATACAACATGAAGTTCATACATACTATGCTAAATCGTTTAATTAGCCATTGCGCCTTTAAGTCTCGAAATACATATTTCTTATAGTTCGAATGGAACAAGTGAACAGACACAACATAACTGGTTTAACATTCCCAACACCCATATACAACCCACATAGTGTCTACAGAGCCTCTAAAGATACAAAAGAGAGTAAAGATGGTGCCGGTAACAAGCCCCGGTTATACCTCAAAAAGTGACCATAATATAAACAAAAGGTACAATACATGACCCCGGAATGAAATAGGGCTCATTGAGTCCGCTGCGAAAATAATGATGTACCCCTAATTGCGATCAACATTGTCTTCTATGTAACCACCTGCATCCACTTAAAGATGCAGCGCCCCCTAGAAAAGAGAACATTAGTACCATAAAATAGTACTAGTATGTAAAGCTAAAATACTATCTCAATAGAATGGACGATAATGCAAGGGGGGAAACAGTCATGAGTTCAATAAGAGCTTCAAAACAATACTAAAACATCAAGTAAGGATCACATAAGTTCTCAAGTCAATTTCCATCTTATTAAGCTGGGTAATCTTTAGTTCCATATGACACAATCCACAAAACCATTGTGTTCTTACACGGAGTCCGATCTTGTCCCGATCGGCTAGTCATCTCATTTGATACATCGATCATATCCACAATTTCAATTATCATTTCCAGCACAGTTTCCACCATGTGTGCGGCATGGCGTCCAATCACGGACCTATCGTCTGGGCTATCTCACTTGAGACATCAACCATAATCACAATTTCAATTATCTCACATCATAATTCTTTCATTTTCTTTCGATTTATTGGCAATAGTGATCACAATTACAAAATCATTCATGGCACTTGGCCGTATTTCATAATTCCAATATCCTTTTTCACATTCAAATATCATTATCATAATCATTATAAAAAACAATAAGGCTTCTCGTTCAAGAAATTAAGTTCACATAACACAATAATTTGGGAATCTTAGGCACATAGAGGCTTTTCATACAATTTGGCATAACAACCTTTATTTCGATCTTGACATGAAGTCTTAACATTTCTAACCCATATTCCACATTTTGAACATATCTTTAAATGGCAAGATGACATGATGAAGCATTAGAATAAATATTGAACATATATCCTTCGACACAACCATATTAGGAATAGCCAATTCAATAATGATCAAGGTCTTACTTCAATTACACGAACACCGTGGAATTCAATTCTAGAAAGAAGGGGGTTTAGCCAAACATACCTCAATTGAGCTTCATTAATCTCTAAAATATTCCAAAATTCATAGCAACTTCGATCTATTTTAGAAATATAACAAGTTGGACAAGATTAGGAAGATGAAAATGGTTTTAGCTCATTTGAGCATATTATCAAACACTAGGTGTGCATCATTGTTTTAATCCCCCTTTTTGAAGGATTACATCTTTTCTCAACCGATTCTCTACAATTTTTAGCTCACAACCTCCCCACATACTTCAAGGATACATGCATGCAAGACAACAACCCTCACACCCAATAGTTGTCTCTATAATTAACCCATTTTTATGTAAAGTTTTGTAATCGAGAGCTAGGACATAGATTCTTACTTCTTAGGAAGAAGACTTAGGTGTCTCTCTTGATAATCTTCAAAGTTTTAAGTGAGAATTGAAGACCAATTTTTTTTTATGAAGATTCATGTCACGACCCAAAATCCACTAAGGGTCGTGGTGGCGCCGGACACCGCTGCCAAGTCAGCCAATTAGATTACCATTTTAAAAATCCTTTTTAAATACATCAAATTCCAGAAACTTTCCTCCCATTTTCACAAATAAAAGAGTTTTTCCTCAATTTAAATTAACAATAACAATTAAATCAAACTTTTTCGAAAACCATCCCAGAACCCGGTGTCACAAGAGCATGAACGACTACTGATAATGAAATAAAATACAACCTCTGTCCGGAATACAATGGACATGAAACAAATAATCAAAGTGCAGAAAGGAACTATACTAGCTGCAGGTCGCCTCGCAATTTGCAGCTCACCTAGTCCCTGAATCGTCCGTGCTGCTGTGCCCAGTAGGCCGCTAAAATGAAGTATACCTGTGCAACAAAAATGCACAGAAGTGTAGTATGAGTAC
>MU705795.1:19277-29795 GCA_026770625.1 Nicotiana glauca | reverse complement strand
TTCAGGAAAGCAAAACATCAAGAAACTCAGTAGTAAATATGCATGGTAGAAGAGTGAGAAAAACAGACTAATCATGTGAGCATACATATGAAAGTAGAAAGACAATACATGCGTAATAGAGGAGGAAAACATACGAGCATGATACAGACAAACATCTAAAAGAAAAGAACAACAAGAATCGAAAGGCTTTCAGAAACCGTAATTTGAAAAACCAACGATTTTAAAAAGAAAATTTGGGGAAAACACTCAAAATGTCAAATATAGTGTAGGTTCAACACAGATATAGGCAAATAAATGAATAAAGAACCTCGAATAGTTTAGGGTTTCCGAGAAACCATAGAAATGAGAAGGCTTGGAAAGGGTCTGGTCTCGAATAGATCTGAGCCATAACTAGGCTGTTAAAGCTCGAACACGCCGGAACACGGCCGGAGAGGCCATAGAACCACAGATCCGTGAAGGATATGCTCGGACACCATTGAGGTCGGACCTCGAAATAGCTCTAACGACCAAGGCTTGAGGGAAAGGAAGGTGAGTACAGGACGTCCAGGGCCTGGGAAGCCATGGACTCCGATGAGATTGATCAGAGAAGACGAGGGAGGCGATTATGGTTTCGAGTGCTAGAGAGAGTTTGAGAGAAAGAGAGAGTTTGGGGGCGGCTGTTTGAGAGAAATGAGGGTTAGGGTTAGGTCGTTTGGAATTAAAAAGGAAAGGATTATTTGTGGCCGTTGATCAAAAGGATCAACGGCCTGGATTAAAGGGGATCCCGTGGGGGTTTAGTTTAATGGGTCAGGGGTTGGGTTAAATTGGAATTGGGCTGACCCAATTGGGCATTAGGATTGGGGTCGATTGGGTTTAAGATTAAAACGAAATTGAGGCTATAATTGAAATAAAATGTGGCCAAAATTGAAATAGCTAATTTTCCCCTGTTATTTTATAAAAATAGTAAAAATGATTTTAAAAGAAAAATTAAATATGCTAAACCAATTAATAATACATATGTATTAATTAAAAATATTAGAACTAATTTTACAATTATAAAATATTATTAATCGTACAATAGGCTATAATTGTATTTATATACAATTAGCTTTTAAAAATAATGGGCAATTTTGTAAAAATATATAAAAATTACCTTAATTATATTTTGGTATAAATATGACAATAAAATAAATTATTCGCTAATAATGATAGTCTGGATATAATTATTGAATTTTGAACTATTAAAATAGAGAACAAATTGATTCTAAGAACTTTAAAAAATAAGGAAAAATACCAAAACTCTTGGAAATGCTTATATATGCATGAATATACTATTTTGAGAACATTTGGGTGTATAAAATACATATGAAAAAATTGAGTATCAACATGTGGGGGTACAGACATCGGAGGGGCTCCTACAGCCCAAGCGCAATATCAATATCACACTGCTGCGGCGTGCAGCCCGATCCATCCTCAGTCCAGAATATGCATGTGAGCCACTAGGGCGATGTCAAGTAATAGTTCTCAGCTCCAAACGTTAGAAATGTAGTTTAAGTTTTAAAACCTTAGAAGTATGACTAGACATTTCAAAATAGTGTTTAACTCAGGACTGAGATCATTTAACATGCTAAGTATTATGGAAACAACGATAAACATGGCAATCAGCCCAAATCATGATGATAACAAGTAGTTTCAGTCAAATACGTAGTAATTTCATCAATCAGGACGGACCAAGTCACAATCCCCAACGGTGCTCTACTCCACGCTCGCTATCTGGCGTGTAAGTCACCTCAATACAACACTATGATGTGCAAATCCGGAGTTTCAAACCCTCAGAATATCATTTACAAGTATTACTCACCTCGAACCGGTGAAATCTCTAGCTCACGACGCCTTTTCCCCTCAAAGTGACCTCCACGCGCGTCGAATCTAACCAAAATCAGAGCGAATGCATCACAATATGCTAAGGGAACAATACCCAATCGAAAACAATCAAAAAATAGCAAAAAAATCTCGAAACTAGCAAAACCCGTGCCCCGGGCCCACTTCTCGAAAATTAGAAAAATTAATATTATCGGATTCCTTATCTCGCCACAAGTCTATACATATAAAATTTACAAAAATCAGAGTCCAAATGACCCCTCAAATCTCCATTTTAAGTCTCTTAAGTTTCAAGGCCTAAACCACCATTTTTACCCATGGGGCCCACATCTTGGAACCCGATAAAATTTACGAAATATGAAACCCCATCCAACCATGAGTCCAACTATACAATTTTTATCAAAATCCGACAATAATTCGGCCTCCAAATCATCAATTTTCGTTTTTGAAAAGTTTACAAATTTCTCCGATTTCTTCCATTTGATTCACTAATACTTGATGAAAATAACCATGGAATCATTAAATATAATCACTTTTGGATATAGAACACTTACCCCCATCCATATGGTAAAAATCGCTTCAATCCGAGCTCCATAGCTCCAAAAATGAAATAAATCTCGGATTGTCCGAAAAATATACACTGTCCAGATTTTCGCTTCTGCGCTATTGTTCATCGCAAAAGCGTAATCACTGTTCATCACTTCTGTGGTATTGTTCATCGCAGAAGTGGAAATTCACTAATCATCGCTTCTGTGTTACTGTTCATCGCAGAAGCAGAAATACTAGTTTTTTTGCCCAGAAAATTGCAGCAGCTTTTTATTTCACTAAAAGTGCTATAACTCCATCATACGAATTCAGAATTCGACGATTCTCTTTCCTATGAGTCACAAATAATAATACAAACCTATTTCTTTGATCGAAACACAATTCAGAGCTCGTTAGCTCGGTGCGATATCCATTTTGCTCGTTAAATAATTAACTCATGTTTCGTGTCAAAAACCCAATCGCAACTTGATGAAATTAGACCAAACTTTCCAGATCAGTCCTATAATTCATTATCAAAATTCCAGAAGTCTCGAAATTAAATTTCAATCACTAGAACTAAAAATGAACCTTTGGGTCATTACACACTTATGCTGAAAACGGTAAAAATCTTCCAAAAACTCTTCCAAAACTTATCCGAGCCTCATGGGACCCTGACCAATCATGCCAACATAATTTATAACATCATTAAAACCTGTTCCAATCATCAAAATACCTCAAACAACATCATATTACCCAAAACTCATCGAATTCAAGCCTAACTGTTTTTTTAAAAAACTTCCGAAATACACTTTCAATCAAAAACCCAACCAAACGATGTCCGAATGACTTGAAATTTTGCAAACACATCTCAAATGACACAATGAAGCTACAACAACTCTCAAAATTTCATTCTGACTCTCAGATCAAAATCTCACCTATCAACCGGAAATCGCCAAAATACTAACTTCGCCAATTCAAGCCTAATTCTATATCGGACGTCCAAAACCACTTACAATCACACTCCTAAGTCACAAATCACCTCCTGGAGCTAACCAAACTATCAGAATTCACATCCGAGTCCTCAAACGCATAAGTCAATATCCGGTTGACTTTTCCAACTTAAGCCTTCTTAAAAGAGACTAAGTGTCTCATTTCTTATCAAAACCATTCCAAATCCACCTGATTACACAAGATACGGATAATGAAGCATAAAGAAGCTGAAAAATGGGGAAAACAGGGCGGTAACTCGTGAGACGACGGGTCGGGTTGTCACATCAGGTAAGTTTGATCCCAGAAGTGATGAGGGAGTATTCTTGGGATATTCTTCACATAGTAAAGCTTATAAGATATACAGTAAAAGAACTATGTGTGTAGAAAAATATATATGTTTTTTAAAACTAACATTCTTTCTAAGAAGTAGGAACAAGATACTGACGAGATTGGACTGATAAGAAATTGAAATGGTGAAACCATAGTCCAGCCTGAAGAAGCATCATAGCAAGGAACACGTGATGGAAAAGGTCCTTCCACCCAGGGCAACATGACAGAGGGAACTAACTAGAGAGGAACTAATCCACAAACCTCGAGGGAACCTGTCCATGAACCTATTCCTTTGTAACAAAACCAGGAATAAACATCTAAAGAAATTGACACTCCTATTGTAACATCCACGAAATTGGATATAGATGAACCTGATTTATCTGTTGATTAAAAGTTGTATAGGGTAATGATTGGTTCTCTTTTGTATCTTACTGCTAGCAGACCTGACATTGTTTTCAGTGTAGGTCTTTGTGCTTGATTTCGGGCAAATCCAAAGGATCCCCACTTGACTAATGTAAAGAGAATATTGAGATACTTGCAAGGCACCGGTAACCTTTGCCTTTGGTATACAAAAGGTAGTAATTTTAACCTAGTGGGATATGCTCATGTTGATTATGCAGGTTTCTTAGTGGATAGGAAGAGCACCTCAGGTATCGCACACTTCCTTGGTTCATGTTTTGTGTCATGGCCTACCAAAAAAGCAAAATTCAATGGCCTTATCTACTGCTGAAGCTGTGTTGTTGCTGGTTCATGTTGTGCTCAATTGTTGTGGATCAAATTGAACTTTGGAATTGATGTTGGTTGCATCCCTATTTTTTGTGATAACACTAGTGCTAATAGTATGAAAAAGACATAAGAAAACTAAGCACATAGATGTTAGGCACCATTGTTTAGGGACAACTATGAGAAAAGCTTGATCACTGTGGAGTTTTGTGCTACTAACAAGCAAATTACTGATATCTTCACAAAAGCCTTAAGTATAGATAACTTTGAGAGGAACATGTTGGAATTAGGGATGATTAAGATCACCTAAAAGGACCAGTTCAAGGTTAAACGAAAAAAATAAAAATAAAAATTGAAAAACAAATTTTGGTTAGAAAGTCAGTAAATTGTATAATTAGATTAAATCTTGCTCAGTCTCATACTTTCCATAGTATACTTTTGTACCATGTATTAAAATGACTCATTAATAACTAATAATATTTTCTCTATTTTGGCAAATTTAGACTCACACAAGAGAATTATCAGTGAAGAACCTGGTTCATCAAGGTAACACGGTATGTTTTCTGCACTTTGCATAATTTGAAATAACTATATTTGGATCATGAGAAGAGTCCTACCAAATACCAAACTCCTTTTGGACTTATCCGTTACAAGTGAACCAGTCCCGTTCAATAGAGTCCCAACCGAATGGAGGTACCTAGATTCCAGGGATACACTTCAACGTCTATTCAAAACTGAATTTCAATTTGATTAAACTTCTAAGAGTCTGAAAAACTACAGTTACCCCATCAATTATTCCTCTGTATATTGATCATCTTTAGTGTATTTCTTACTTCATCTCTCTCAAGCCATCAAAAACTCTCATTCTTCTTTCATCTTTCAAACACAATCTAATTCTCTTCTCTTCCATACCCTAGCCCAGATATGTCAAATACCTTTGAAAATCCTTCATCACCACCACAGAAAACCACTTGCACACCTTCTATCACTCCTTCAATCACACCAATCTCTAAGAAAAGTAGAGTAAAAATGAGGGCTTGTAAGATTGTCGCTGAAGGAGAGCAGATCAAGAAAATAAACAAGCAGTTGAAAGCAGGTTGGGAAGAAGAATTCAAGAAATCTGAAGATTCATTTGAGTGTGCTACTAAGGGGGAAGAAAGTAGGCCTTCCGAAACTGAACAAGTATCTTCTGATTCTAAAGTTACTCCTGAGACAATTTCTGAAGCTGCAAATTTGGAGAATAGATTTGTGCTAGTAGGATCTATAGCAGGTGTTGAGACTAAAGAATCTAGAGAAGTTGGTGGTAAAAATAAAAAAGGAAACGAAAAAGAGAGCAAGGGTGCCAGGAGTACTGTGAGGGGAAAGGGTACAAGAGTGGTTGATTCTTCACCCACTCCTGTTGGTATAACAAAAGAAACTGGTGTAATGGTTGTTTAGGGAGAGAAATTTACTGAAATAGAAGAGAGTGTGAGCAAAATAGGGGGGAAGTGGGTCTGGCGAAGCTGATGAGGGGTTGGTTCAACTTGAAAAAAAACATAGATGAACCTGTCCCATCTGAACAGGAAACCCTCGCGGACCTACTTATAGAGTTATCAATGGCACCAAAACTCATGCCATTCCCTATGGTTTCATTCTCACAACTGTGCTGCATATTTCAAGGTACCTGTGAAGAAGTGGGGTTAATACTCTACTTGCTTGTGATTATGAAGTCAATGTCATTTTTAATGAACATGGTTCATCTAAACAGACACCTATCAATAGCAAAGTTAGAGTCTTGGTACATGAGAGTGAGGCAAAGGATATTATGATAGCTAGGGTGAAGAAATGATTGGTTGAGGTAGAATCTGAGAGAGATGTTCTCAGAA
Organism: Nicotiana glauca; assembly: GCA_026770625.1. NCBI lineage: Eukaryota > Viridiplantae > Streptophyta > Magnoliopsida > Solanales > Solanaceae > Nicotiana > Nicotiana glauca. The sequence goes on along the minus strand of MU705795.1, from coordinate 23,502 downwards.
CTAAACTTGCAAGGGAAAAAGAGAAGAATGATAGAACTCTTCAAGATATGCTGAAACTTCTCCAAGCAAATAACCCAGCCCCTACCTCTGCCAAGCCTTAAATCGTAGCCTAGTGTAGATTAACCAGTGACCCAGTTCGGAACGTTTCATTTCTTTTGCTCATGTTTTCAATATTTTTATTTCTTTTTATGCTTTGTGGTAGAATCTTATCAATCATCAATGAAATTTACTATTTTTTCTCTAACTGTTTGTTTATATTTCTTTGATGGTTGAAATTCTTAGTTTGATCTATGATGATTAATCCATGTTTGCATTTGAAGTAGCCCCAGTGGCCATGAGTAAGCTTTAAAATCTGGTTATCTCATATTTTTTATGCAACTTTTCGATGATGCCAAAAGGGCGAAAAAGGTTGTGCTTTAAACAAGTGATGTTTACACTTTGAACAGTGATGTTTATAACCTAATGTACCTGGTCCTTGATGATAAGTGATAAAAAGGAAAAATGTTTCTAACAGTGTGTTGATGTTGAGCTGAGTTGCAACAGGGCCTAAGCTTATGAAAAGCACAGAGTTTGTCTTCATCAAAAAGGGGGATTTGTTGGCCCAAGTAAAGGTTAGTTTTGAAGACTGACATAGGAACTCAGGATGAACCAGGTCCATCACTCAAGTGCACAGAAACAGACAGATTCGAGTATGTGGGTTTCATGTGAAGGAGATAAGCTTAACTTGGTGTATTTAATATCTCCTGATCGAAAAGGTTGCATAATTGATAAGGAGAAGGAGTCCTTAGTCAAAGAGAACACAATTCAAGATAGGGAAGGAGTTAGAAGTTGAAATCAACTAGAACTCTTCCACCAAGGAAGAGTTGCATCAGAACTCTAGTTATTTCTTCATCTATTAACTCTATAAATTGCAGGATGTTCTCACATAAAGTGTCGCACAAAAACGTAGAAGTTAAACGTGAATTGAGAGCAAAATATCAAGGCTTTTTGCAAGCAATTCATATGTGATTCAAGTGTACAAACCTGAAGCTACATGAACCAGATTGAAGAACTGGCTCCATATAGAGTTTTATGTGTCTTTCTTTATTTCTAGTTCAATTGTAGTAGGTGTTTTATATTGTACCTTTCAACTTATTTAGAAGTAAATGTATTAGGTACTTAGAGTTTTCAAGTTAGAGTTAACTTGAAGTTGTTGCAACAGTTGAGGCTGTGTGCCACAACGGGATTATAGTTAATCCTTAGGTTTACAAAAGAGTTTTTGTAAATGCAGTTTTTGGCTCAGTGATTTTAGTGGAAGTTTGGAAAAATCCTACTAAGTAGTAGGTCATCTTTTTTAACCATTTGAGACAGGTGTTTTCCATGTAAAATCTCTGTGTTCTTTATTTTATGTACTTTTAATTCCGCAAACAGTAGTAGTAAGTACACCTAGAAGAACCAGGTCCTTCCAAAAGCAGTTTAAGAAAAAATTGGGTACCACACAAATCACCCCCCCTCTTGTGTGGTATTGACGTTTAGAACATCAATGTCTCTCTGCTTTTCGGCTTTATCAAGGTCTTACCTTCTGCTTTCATTGTTGCTCGACCTGCTCTCATGAGAGTATCTCAAAATAGGCTTTCCGACTTCGACTGGTATTACTGTATCAGTCCTATAGACTAACGAGTAATGTGTCTCTCCTATGCTTGTCTTTGGAGTTGTTCGGTATGCCCATAGCACTTCTAGCACTAGTTATGGCCACAGTCCTCTGGCGTCCTCGAGCTTTTTCTTCATGATTTTCAGTATTGATTTGTTGGAGGACTCCGGTTACTCGTTGCCCACGAGATGGTATGGGATGGAAAGTATTATGTTGATATGCCACTTCTCAAAAACATTGGCGACCTTTTTTCCAGTAAATTGGGGTCCGTTGTCGCAGTTGATCTCTTTGGGGAGGCCGAAGTGGCACACAATGTTGTGCCATATGAAGGCAATCACTTCCTGTTTGCGTATCTGAGTGAATGCTCCTGCTTCTACCCATTGAGAAAATACTCTAAAAAATAAAAGAAAATGCACGTTACCTTATCCTGCGGGAAGGGGGCCGACAGTGTCCATCCCCCACTTGATGAAAGGCCATGGGAAAGTGACTGAGTGGAGATGCTCTCCTACTTTCACTAAGTCATCGTCCTCTTTTTTCATAGTAGGCCAGTAGTAACCTGCCCGTATGAGGCATCTGACCAGAGCTTAGTTGACGGAATGAGCCCTGCACTGGCATTCATGGACTTCCTCTAGGATGCGCCACGTTTGATTTAGGCCAAAGAATTTTTCTAGGGGGCCGCCGTACATCCTCTTGTATAGATCATTATGAGTGATGTACCTGGCCACTTGCGTCCGAAGTTTCTTGGCCTCCTTTATGTCATCTGGGAGTATGCCATCCTGCAAGTATGTAACGATACAGTTGCACCAGTCCTAAGTTAGATTTATACTCTTTACCTCGATTTGATTTATCGATGAGTGGAGAAGGGTGACGACGTTTCCTTCACCGGTTATACTTTTGGTGGCTGCCGCTAATTGGGCGAGGCCGTCGGCTTTGGTTTTTTATGCCCGAGAAATTTGATTGAGCTGGCATTCATCAAACCCGGGCAATAATTTGCAGATTTCAACTTGGTACTTTTGCAGCATTTGCTCTTTGATCTGGAAAGTCCCTGTGACTCGGTTGATGACGAGCTGCGAGTTACAGTGTAGGATGACCCGCCTTTCCCCGTACTTGAGTGTTAGCTTCAATCCTGCAATCACGTCCTCATACTCGGCCTCATTATTAGTCATGTCCGGGCACTTTATGGACTGGAAAATTACTTTGCCTATCGGGACCTCGAGCACGAGTCCCAATCTGGATCCTGACACATTAAAAGTACCGTCGGTGTACAAAATCCATTGATCTTGTGTTGGCAGGGAAGTATGAGCGGCTTATTTTTCTACTTCAGACATTATTTTTACGTTGAAGTTGGCGAAAAAGTTGGCGAGGACTTTTGATTTTATCGTCGCCCGGGGTGATGCGTGATATTATGATCGCTTAATTCTATAGCCCACTTAGATAACCTTCCTGGTAGCTCGGGTTTATGTAAAATACTTCAAGGGGATAGTTGTGACTACCAAGATGGGGTATCATTGCAAGTAGGGTCTAAGCTTTTGCGAAGCTATGATCAAGGCCAGTACTAGTTTTTTGAGGTGAGGGTACCATATCTCGGTATTGATTAAGGTTTATATAATGTAATAGATGGGAGATTGCGTACCTTTGTCTTCTCGGACCAGAACTGCACTTACCGCTACTTTGAATACAGTGAGGTAGACGAGGAGGCGTTCTCCAGGTTCTGCTTTGGCGAGCAATGGTGGTAACGATAGATAAACCTTTAACTCCTTCAAGGCTTGAATTCACTCAGATGCCCATAGGATACAATTGTCCTTCTTGAGTACGCCAAAAAATTTATAACACCTATTAGACGATCGTGAGATTAACCTCGACAAGGCAGTGATGCGGCCGATCAACTTCTGAACCTGTTTCTTGCTGGTTAAGTGTTCTGGTATTCCCTTTATGGCCTTGATTTGGTCGGGGTTGACCTCGTTGCCTTTTTGTGATACCAGGAAACCCAAAAAGTTTCTTGAGGTTACATCGAATGCACACTTCTCGGGGTTTAATTTCATCACGTATCACCTGAGTATGTCGAAGGCTTCCTTCAGATGGTCGATGTGATCTTCTTTCCGTATGAATTTGACCAACATATCATCTATGTAGACCTCTATGATTTTTTCGAGTTGGTCTTTAAACATTCTTGTCATCAACCTTTGATATGTTGCTTCTGCATTTTTTAGTTCAAAAGGCATCACCCTGTAGCAATACGTTCCTTGGTGGGTGATAAAAGGTGGTCTTCTCCTGGTCTTCCTCCTCCATGAGAATCTAGTTATAGCTCGAGTATGTGTCTAAGAAACTCAGTAGCTCGTGCTCGGCTATTGCGTTAATGAGCTCGTCAATATGGGGTAGCGGAAATGAGTATTTTGGGCATGCTTTGTTCATATCCGTGAAGTCTACGCACATACGCCATTTTTCGTTCTTTTTCAACATGACTACGTTGGCGACCCATTGGGGGTATTTTGATTCCCTGATGAGGTCGTTTTCCAGCAATTTTTCAACCTCCTCGCGGACTGCATCGTTTATTATAGAATTGAACTTCCGCCTAACTTGCCTTACCGGGGGGGG
>MU705795.1:0-11600 GCA_026770625.1 Nicotiana glauca | reverse complement strand
GGGGAGGGGGGGTTTCATCATGTGCCGTCAAGGTTGCATCTGAAAAATAAGCCCGGTAGAGATTTCTGGATGCTCTGCCCAATGAGCTCGGAAAAGCGAAAGTATGTTAGACGTAGGACAGATTTCGTCAGAGGAGCAGAGGAGAACAGCCTAACATCAAGGATACTAGTTTCTGTCATTACGAATCTAGTGTGTATCGAATAATGGAGCTACCTATTAAAGTAGTGGATTAGTTGATTTGAGTTCTCATTTAGCATTTGTTTTTTCGTTCTATTTTCATATCCATGCTTGTTTTGTCTTTTGCTTTCTGATTCAACTTAGGCATCGTAACAGAAATATTTTTGTGATACTATTTGATATGATCATTGTTTTACTGTTCAGAAAACCTTCACTACTCTGATAAATTAGAAATCCAGAACAACCACATCTTTGACTGCTCAGAGTGTGACTAAACAATTGACAAGTTAACCTTGCAAAATAAAGGGTGGTGCAGAATGGGATATGCAAATGGTCTATTATGTCCGCAGGGGAAGCAGCCACTTCTTTCCTTTGGGATCATATCAGATGTCCAATATGCTGATATTCCTGATGGCTGCTCATTCCTTGGTGTTCCTAGGTATTATCGGCACAGTATTTGTGTGTTGCAGAGGGCAGTTCAGAAATGGAATCAAGAAAAGCCAAAATTTGTTCTTCATTTTGGGGACATTGTTGATGGGTTTTGTCCCAAAGACCAGTCGATGATTGCTGTGAAGAAAATTGTTGATGAATTTGATAAGTTCAATGGTCCTGTTTATCACATGATTGGCAATCACTGCCTTTACAATCTTCCTCGGGATAAGTTGCTTCCTCTGTTGAGAATTCCTGGCCATGATGGACGTGCCTATTTTGATTTTTCTCCAATTCCAGAATACAGATTCGTAATATTAGATGGTTACGATATCAGTGCCATTGGTTGGCCAGAAGATCACCCTAATACTTTGAAGGCCTTAAAAGTTCTTCAGGAGAGAAATCCAAATTCAGACAAAAACAGTCCAAATGGACTTGTGGGATTAGAGAGAAGGTTTCTCAAGTTCAACGGGGGTGTCGGGAAAGAACAATTGGAATGGCTGGATCATGTCCTTCAGGAAGCTACGGAGTTGAATCAAATTGTAGTAGTGTGTTGCCATCTGCCTTTGGATCCTGGAGCTTCATCTTTTGCAGCACTGTTGTGGAATTACGATGAAGTGATGGACGTGATTCATCGTTATAGCTGTGTGAAGGTCTGTCTAGGTGGACATGCCCATAAAGGTGGACAGTCGGTTGACTTCCATGGTGTGCATCATCGGGTCCTTGAAGCTGCTCTTGAGTGCCCTCCCGGAACTGATGCTTTTGGACACATTGATGCTTTCGGTGATAGATTATCTCTCTTTGGTAATGATAGAATGAAGAGCACTGAGATGGTTTTTGGTCACTAGACCATACTTGCAACTGAAAAAAAGAAGCTACAGGTGTAAAGTTTACTGATTTTTAGTGGTTATAAATATGATGTCAACTATAAGGTATGTTGAGAAAGCATAATTCCCAGGAAATGCAAGACGGGCATGGTTTTGATGTAATTTCTGTTGCTTACACCCAGATATTGCAGCTTCTCCGTGGATGAGGTACATATTGGACTCTACTCTTGACTTCCGAGGTGTCTTGAAAATTCCTGTCTGTCGATTTAGGTTTAGCCTGAATCCTTAGAGTTCCAAAAGTTGCTTCTGTCCTGTAATAAACATGGTTGTACTCTGGATGAATTAGTAAATTTAACCACCGATACATTAATCATGTGTCTCTACTCTCTTATTATATACTTGTTTGCTTCATACTGCTAGTTGCATTATTAGGGTAGATATATCTTAGGTTATTAGCATTTGGTATTGATGTTAGTTATTTAAATGAAGGGGGAAAGTTTCTCCATTAATCACATAGTTAATTACTAGTTTATGTTTCTGGAGTTGACCTCTCTTAACTACTACCATATACCTATGGGGACTGATAATTAATCCAACCACCAGGAAAGAATACACAGCTCTCGAGCTAGCGGAGAGCTGATTAGTAACTTTTTTTTTTTTTTTTAAAAACTTATTAACTATCCTAAATATCTACCGATATTCATATCCATGTTTGAAAACAATACCAAGAAAATCTGCTCTAGAGCTCTCTTGGTAGGTGTGGCTTCCCTATTCAATCTTGAGCAATAGCAGACAAGCATATCACAATCTTGAACTCCTTGGATATTTTACAACAATTATCTGTCAATCTCTTAACTAAAGTTGGGCATGTGAAAAAATTCATTTCCCTATTTAACGTATACATTTGGAGTTCTAGAGCCAAAATTGATTTTTTTTTTTCATTTATCGCAGCTACTACTTATTAACCAAGGCTGTGAATATTCGATTTCACATGAGTCCGTTGGTTTTGTGGTAACTTGTACAATTTGTGATTCCTTCCTTCTCTGTATAACATGTAGAATTAGGGAATGAAAGATCAACTAATCTTTGGCGTAAAATCCATTTTATCAATTAGCAGCTAATATCGTTTGGAAGAGTCGAGTTTTTTCTTTTGTTTTACAGCTTCAGTTTGCAGATATTTAGTGTAGAAATGAAGCAATATTTTGCTGGTTCGACTAACAATTGGGCACCTACAAAGATAGAGAAAACAGGCCCCACAAAGAAACTCTAGATAAATATGGTAATGAGGAAAGTCTTTCTCTGACAACCCCTTGTGTGAACAAATATGCTGAACACACGAGTTACTATAAAACTGAATGTTAATGCCTCGGACTTCTTTTCCAAGCCAATCGTTTTCATATAGCTAACCCCCAAATGTTACGTTACACAACCAAACCTACCAATGCTTACTTTTCTAAATGCTCATTGTCACATTTACCTGCCTCAATTAATGAAAGCAGTAACTATAGTATTACTTATTTTACACAGCTAAGAAATATAACACGCTCGAATATCACTATTAAACTTTAAACCTAAGTTATAGGAAGGCACATTTATTAAATCTAGATATGATAATGGAGGATAAATAAATATAGGGTGATCATTTATTGGCGAGAACTTTTGCCCTTTCTCTTCTCAATAAAGAAGAATCCGACACCGGAGATGATGGAGAAAGCGGAGAAGCAGGCGGCGCAAATGTCAAGAGTAACATGGCGGCCTGTGATTGCCAAGATGTGGAACAAGTTGATTTTCTTGTGGGAATCAGTGGTTTGGCCATAGGCAACTTCTTCACTAGCAGAGTCATATACATAGGCCCTTATGAAATAGGTAGCAGTGGGAATTTCCTTCTCTATAGTCCAAGTGAAACTGTTGTTTAAGGAATTGTATGGCATTGTGACAATGTTATACTTGCAAGAGTTGTCCTTTTTGAGATTGTCGTCGGATTTCCTCCATCCTCTGTCCACTTGGCTGATTGGAGCATAACATAATTTCACCTTCACTGTCTTGTAATTTGAGTCTGTTCCAGCTGGTTTGCTCTTGTTTAATGACCATGTTACTCTCACTTGTCCTTCCCCAGCTTGCAGCACTGTATCAGTACTAGCACCCATTAATATTATAATTAACCGTTCAAACTAAAGGAATATACTCAAATATAAGAACCTTCATAATTTTCTAACATTCGAGTATTGTGATGGAATGATAAATACTGCTTTAGCTTAAATAGAGGTCTCAAGTTTGAGGCTGAGTGTGAAGTTGTCTTTGTTAGGGAGTGCTTTACTTTCGACGTGGGACTTCCAGAGTTCCCAGTGCGAATACAAATTTAGTCGGCCCAATGCGAATACCGGGTGAAAAACTAAAAAAACATTTTAATATTTTGCGGAAACGGATTGCCACTAGGAAATCGAAAACTTAAATTCATTAATCATTTTATATTTTAAGGAAAGGAGAGCGTACAAGTTACCGGATTATAAAATTGATTCATTAATTATGGGTCGATGGCCAACTCTTTTTTTTTTTTTACAAGTGAAAGTCAAGTTGGATTTTTTTTTGAATGAATATCTACTAAAAATACTTTTTCTTTTTTACTTTTGTTTAATCAGATCTATTACCCCAAGACCTGGAAGACGGGTGAAATATATATATATATATATATAGAGAGAAAGATTATTCAGAGAAAGCAAGAAAAAAGAAGAAGCATACCTTGTCCTTCTGTAGGTGAAGAATTGAGTATAAGAGTTTGGTGAAGGGAGGAGAAAAGGGCACCATAAGCAGAGAGTGCAAAGCAAGAAAGAACAACCGCTGTAGCAACAAAAAAGCCAGAAAAAGTTGCCATGATACTGCTTTTTGCACTTCCAAAGTATGAGGAAGAGAGATTGAATGGAGGTGAAATTAAATTATAAGATAATACTATATATATGTGAACCCACTAATTTATAGGTGACAAAACAAACGTGATTTGATATTTATCAAACCACTTAAGTTCGAAACGAAAATTTTATTTTGTGTCTTATACAACTGATACCAGTTGTATGAGACCTAGAAGTGTAAGATTGGGGCCCACAAATTTGTAAGACAAAAATGAATCTTATACAATTAGTGTCAGTTGTATGAAATACAAAATAAAAGTTCTCAGTTTTAAAGGAGAGCAAAGACTAGTCAACTACACCACCCAACTAGGGCTTCATCAAAGTAATTGCAGTGGTAAACCATTTTGTAATATTTTTTTTTAATTTTTAATTTTATTTTTTTTGTGTGTGGTGTTCATTAGATGGTACATTAGCACTACATGTGAACAAGAGAAGAAGTTCGTGGTCTAATAAGATAATGGTTAAATCCCACACCTTGGCCGCCATGACTATTTCGAGAATTTAAAGGTCTAGAATATCTCACTGTGATGATGATTGTGGGAAGATTCGAGGAATCTTCAACTTTAATTTAGTCAACCAGGTTTTTTCGAGACCATATTTAATTATTATGTCTCCTAGATGTGTCTTGCTCTAAGACAAAAGATGAATTTGTAAATTAAAGAAATGGTCTATTAAATAGTGTAACAAACTTGAACCGGAAGGTGTTATGATCAACAACTTGGCCTCATGTCTCTAAATAATAAAAATAAAAAATGCAAGGCAAAAGATGACTTTTAATTTGAGATTAAGGAAAGGGCATTACTAATTTATACTTTCTTCGGTTCACTTTATTTGATTTTTTGGTATTTTTTTATCGTCCACAATATTTGATTTTTCCTAATATTAAGAAAGAATTAATTAACTTCTCTTTTCCAAAACTAATAGTGGAGTAAAGAGTTTAGTAGTGTTTGTTATATTTTAATAAATAAAATTAAAGTTTATATGGTTAATTTTATTGTTAATTGATGCTAAAAATTAAATTTCTTAATAGGTGTGACTTTGATTAAAATGGTATACTAGTATGATATATTTGGCCACATACTACTTCTTTAGCAGACAGGGAGAGCCCGTTAATCATACAAGTGGCTACCTCTTTTTTGGGTGGTAAATATACAAGTGGATACTTACTAGTACGTACTATACTATATGTTATTCTCTCCATTCCAATTTACGTAAACTTATTTCCTTTTTGGTCCGTTTAAAATAGAATGAATTCTTTTTAAATTTGGAAACAATTTAGCTTTAACTTACAATTCTATCCTTACTGAGAACCTTTTATAACCACACAAATATTCTGGGCCCCTTTTTGACTTGTTTAGAACCACAAATTCTAAAAGTCCTTATTTTTTGGCCAAATACATAATTGGGCCCTAAAACTTAACTTTTTTTGTCACTTGGGCACTTAAACATAGAGTTGTTCCTATTATACCCTTCAACTAAATCACATATGTGCCAATTAGACACTTTGTAGACCATCTGAGAAAAACTTTTATAAAAATGATTGGATATGTAATTAGCTGCAGTTGTATATTTGATAGCTTTTAAGGCTTTCTTCTTTGCTTATGAAATAACTGCATTTGTATATTTGACAGCTTTGCTCTTTTGTTGAAGTATTATTTTTGTTAAAAACTGTTAATGTCAAAATGCAACTTCTATCAACCACTTGTGCGTTTTAGTTTGTAAAGTTTTATTCTAGTAGCTTACAAATGCCGTAAAGTTTCATAAGCATTCAATTATGTCACTACAAAGTGCTTATGAAAATTTTCATGGTATCTCCTATCATCGTACTTTAATGCCGTAAAGTTTCATAAGCAAAGAAGAAAGCCTTAAAAGCTATCAAATATATAACTGCAGCTAATTACATATCCAATAATTTTTATAAAAGTTTTTCTCAGACGGTCTATAATGTGTTTAATTGGCACATATGTAATTTAGTTGAAGGGTCTGATAGAAACAACTCTATGTTTAAGTGTCCAAGTGATAAAAAAAGGCCAAGTTTAAGGGCCCAGTTATGTATTTGGCCTTATTTTTTCTTAAACTTCATGCTCAATCAAACAGGTACGCATAAATTGAAATGGAGATAGTAATAATTAAGTGTTGTTGGTATTGTATTCGTCCTTAATTCCTCGATAGTTGATACAACATTAACAATAATAATTATTTGGTCATTTATGCCCAACCTATTTGTTCATCTAATTCACTTTTTTAATCCTAACATGAATGATTATTAAATTCATTAAGTTGTGCCATTTGAATCCCACAATTAATTTTGGGCACGATTCACCACTAAATAGATATTCCTAGAAAATTAGGAAAGGTTGGAATCTTTCACTATCTGATGATATGATATGTGGCAAGATTTAAAGAATCTTCGACTCGGTATATCAACTATCAAGTTCTTTAATTATGTCTGATTAAAAGAAGGTAATACGAATTTGAGATTAAGGAGAGAGCAAACTAATCAACAAATATAGACGAAAAGATATTTCTTTTTTGATTTTTCGCCCGATGTTCGATAGGGCCCGACTAAATTTGGAGTCATACCGGGAAGTCTCTCATGGGGGAGGGGGGAGGGGTAAAACAATCTCTAACAAAGGAGACTCCATAATCTCTAACTCGAGATCTATGATTAAGTATGGAAGAGTACTTACCACTCCACCACATTCCTTATCGGTAAATGGAAAGATATTTATGAACAAGTTGCCGTCACGTCTCCTTTATTGAATTCCATGGTTGACCATACTAATAGCTTGCTCTTTCCTCCTAGAGATGAATGTATTTTAAACATTTTTTTCAAAACCTCACTGTAACCGCGCAGGTTTTCAATAGTCAAATGACTTAACTTCATCTTCCTAAATTTTTTTCTTATAAAGGAAATAAGAAATAAATTCATTTCACTTCCTAACCTAGCTCCTATCTTGTTAATTTCTACTGAGACTTATAGATAGAAAAATATAAATAGAACCTTAAATAAAAGACAATATATATATCAGTTTTCCTGATTAAGGGCAAGAAGTTTCGCTTGATTATATCTTTTTGCGGCCAAAATTGTTTTCTTTAATAGGTTGATATTACCTTACGAGGAAGAGCTTTGATTTCATCTGCGACTTTAGACATCACGTATTTCTGCTTTGTCATGTTTAATTTAAGCATATAAAAATTGAAAGGCGCATGTTTAATCCGTATGGTTTCCATCTTCTACCGAAACAGGCCAACATTTTCATTCCTAATCACTATTAAACTTACTCAATAGCCATATATATCTCGACTATTTTTGGCCAATTTTCTGTGTATGGAATTTGCAAAGATAACATGCATATGATATTCGTACTCTACCAATAATAATTGCATAATATGGACTTTCAATCTACACCCTATTAGGCATTTGTTCTTGCATGAAAATAGCTGTATGCGTTAGAAGAAGTTTAGTAAGTCTTAGCTAGTATCATGACAAGAGGGGTTGCTCTGATGGTAAGCAACCCCCACTTCCAACCGAGAGGTTGTGAGTTCGAGTCTCCCCAAGAGCAAGGTGGGAAGTTCTTGGAGGGAAGGATGCCGGGGGTCTATTTGGAAACAACATCTCTACCTCAGGGTAGGTGTAAGGTCGGCGTACACACTACCCTCCCCAGACTCACTAAGTAGGATTATACTGTGTTGTTGTTGTTGTTGTTGTTGTTGTAGCTAGTATCATGACAAGAGGGGTTGCTCTGCTGGTAAGCAACCCCCCCTTCCAACCGAGAGGTTGTGAGTTCGAGTCTCCCCAAGAGCAAGGTGGGAAGTTCTTGGAGGGAAGGATGCCGGGGGTCTATTTGGAAACAACATCTCTACCTCAGGGTAGGGGTAAGGTCTGCGTACACACTACCCTCCCCAGACTCACTAAGTAGGATTATACTGTGTTGTTGTTGTTGTTGTTGTAGCTAGTATCATGACAGTAGAAAATTGTAGAAATTTAAACAGGCCCCCACCTAAAAGGATAAGGCCTGGTCAAAATTCCCAAAGTATCTAAAGCAATAGCGAAACCAGAAATTTTCTTAGGGGCGTTCAAGCCGGAAAGAAATGAAAACAATTCTTGATATTTAATATATGTTATATAGCTCTAAAACTTAATATTTTACCTATATACACAATACACTACTAGAATCCGCCAAAAACCGATCAAATAAATCGACCAAAGTTGGTCGGTTATGGCCAAATTACCGACCAAAATACGACCATTTACGTGTGGACGGTATTTTGACGGTCGGAAAAGAATACCGACCAACGTTGGTCGGTCAATTAAATTCAAAAAAAAAATATTGCAAAAAAAAAAACGACCATTGGTCGGTATTTTAATTATGTAATAAAAAAATTCATCATCAGGGAATCGAACCGGGGTATGTACTGTGGCAGGTGTCACGGGGGCGTTTTGGGTCAGTCCAAAGTCACACCCGCGCGACAATCAAGTTGCGCTCTTGATTCAACCTTCTCTAACACTTAGCCAAATTTTCAACAAGTTTAGCCTTAACGAATTTTTGGTAGCAAATCAGAAAGAACACAAGCCAATAGCGGAATCCCAACCTTTGTATTAGTTTCGAAAATATATAAAGGAACCCTCATTTTGCTATGAACATAAGTCGTTCACAACGCACTTTTGACAAAGAACACAAGTCGTTCTTTAACCAACACTAAGACCTGCCAAGGCCTAGCTTTAGTCCCCTTTGAAACACTTTGAAACCCTCACGTTTCACTCTTATTTCCCACTTAGAATTTCACACGAAATTGCACACACCAATCTGACTAAGTCCAAAGGCCCTATTTATAGCACATAGGCAGCCTTTAAGACTTGACAACACATTGACACTTATTGTCTACAACTTTTGCCACTTGTCAGGCTAAGGCTAAATCAGTTCCTAACTTGTAGTTGACATCCATAACTACTTATGCCATGATATTCATGAAATTATAATGGATACATGCATAAATCAGTCATGGGTACAAGAGGTTATGAAAAGGTAATCGCCAACTGCTTTGGCATGTGCATGCATGTATCATTTTGACTTGGCCAGCTTATTCACGCCTAAGGCTGGCATTGCGTCCGGTCTTGGCTCATCTTGACATTTCTTTGCACCAATGCCTTGCCCGTAATTCACCGTCCATGATTTTGCCGCACACGCCCGACGCCACTATCGCTTGCACATTGCCTTGATCGAGTTTCTGCCTTGCCCATATCAACCTTTGTTTCCCTCGTGCCATTGCTTGTATTTCCCTTCATATAGCTGTGTCTTACCTATTGCAAGCCTTTTTCATCATTCCGCACTACCGCATTTTAGCTTAGCCCGTGCCACTGACTTTTGTGCGCATGCCATACCATACCGCACCAACACTGCCAACAATGCCTTGTTAAGCCTTTTCCAAGCGTGTCTTGCTTACCCCAAGACCTTGGCCAATACTTGCCCACAACATACCTCATGATAATATCTTGTCTATCGTTCGCTTGATCGTTTTGACCGCACATAGGCCAATGACAAGGCCATCACGCCCCAATCCTTGCCACAGCCGTGCCACGTCCGATGAAAAAGAGTCAGGCCCTAACAAACCACCGCACTATTTGAAATTGACATCCTCGTCGAGCCAACTCAATTAATCAGCCCCAAGGTTTTGTTGACATACAACGCCCCTGGTGCTCCATTCACATATGCCACAATAGCATTTGCTTCCGCCACTTGTTCTTATTTTTCGCAGCCAGCATAGCATTCACCCTAGCCTGCACCAGACAGTCCTTCTTCAACTGCGATCCACCACTAGTAAAGCAGCCTTTGAACTTGCCGCTTTTTTTTTGGCCGTTGTGAATCTCATGTCTCACATTCTTGGCAAATCCCTCATCTTCGTCAGCTTGGCCTTTCCCGATTTTCTTCAATTCCTTTGCTTTGTCTTGTTTTTCCATCGGACTTTGAATGCGAAGTTTCAGCAAGGTCAACACCTATGTTTAAGTCAACCAATGCATTTGTCGCCGCAATAGTAGCATATAGGCTTTGAACATTCTGCCTTCTCAACTCCAATTGCGCTTAGCCCTTCAATCCGCTCATAAAGTAATGCAACTTGTCTTCCTCTACCATAATACTTACATTCAGCATCAAGGACGAGAATTCCTTGACATACTCCCTCACCGTGCCACTTTTTCAAGCGACGCAGTCCATCTCTTGCAACCCATGATGAGTTAGTTGGAAGGAATTGAGATTTTTAATTCCTTCTTCAGCATCTCCCAAGTTTTAATCTTAGGCAGTTCAGCACTTTCTACTTCTACTACCCGCGTAGGCCACCATACTTTCGCATCATCATCCAAGCACATATGTGTGATGGTCACCTTTTTATTATCCGACACACGAGCGGCTTGGAAATACTGCTCCATATCCCACAAGAAATTTTTCAGTTCTTTGGCACTTCTTACACCACCATAAGCCTTTGGATCCGGAATCCTCAACTTTGTGCATTCATCATTTCTAGGGGCAGTATTGTTTAATGCCCTTCGAAGTTAACCTATCTTCGATCATCACACAGTTCTTACTTTTCCTTGTGTACCAAGGCCATTTCTGCCAGCGTAGTTTCATGGCTCACCACATAATCTGCCTCCGAACGTACCATTCAACCAAGAACAGAAGAATTACCATCTACTTCAAGATCCTGCCCAATGAGTGTTTCCAACTGCTCCACCCTTTGACGCAGTTCAACATTTGTGCCACCAGCCATGTTCTCAAATAGCACCACAAAATCTACCACCGGTCATTTTTCCACTGCCAGGAACCTTGCTCCGCTATGATAGTAGTTGTCAAGGGGACATTTTGGGTCAGTCCAAAGTCACACCCGTGCGCAGTCAAGTTGCGCATTTGACTTAGCCTTCCCTAACACTTAGCCAAATTTTCAGCAAGTTTGGCCTTAACGAATTTTTGGCAGCAAGTCAGAAAGAACACAAGCCAATACGAGAAAATCCCAACCCTTGTATTAATTTCGAAAATATACAAAGGAACCCTCACTTTGCTATGAACAGAAGTCATTCACAGCCTATTTTTGACAGAGAACACAAGTCGTTATTTAGCCAATACTAAGACCTGCCCAAGCCTAGCCTTAGTCCCTTTTGAAATACTTTGAAACCCTCACGTTTCACTCTTGTTTCCTGATCACGCCCAAAGTATATCCTCTAAATAGGATTCTGCGGACGTTGCAAATAAAACCCAAGTATTAAGCT
>MU705793.1:19398-36960 GCA_026770625.1 Nicotiana glauca | reverse complement strand
TATGCAACGTGTATTTTTTATATTTTTTCCATTGATTAAACAAGATAAACATTCATAGACAAAAATAATTATCCAAAACGTCCACGCAAAAATTCTCAAAATTGTACCCAAGGCAATTTACTTTATTTTTTCGATTTCTTTTGGAGTAATTTTCGTGAAGCAAAAATCACGTGCTCACAGACATCAAATTTTACGGGCAAGTCTTAGACAACATTACGGACCTGTACCAAGCTTCGGAACCAAAATCCGAGCCCGATACCTAGGGAATCAATGATTACTTAGTTTCTTTAATTCCTTAAAACTTCGATTAAACAATTTTAGATAAAAATTCATTACTCGGGCTAGGGACCTCAGAATTCGATTCCAGACATACGCTCAGGTCCCATTTTTTCCCACAGACCCTAAGAAATTATCAAATCATGAATCCGGATTCATTTTCCCAAAATATTGACCGAAGTCAAACTTGGTCTTTTTAAGAAATCTTAAAGAAGCAAATGGGCATATTTTTTCTCAAAACCCTTCCAATTCCCGAACCAATCGCCTCTCGCAAGTCGTAAATTAGTTAACATAAGTACGGGAGGCTTTATTTAGGAGAACGGGGTTCTAAAAAGCAAAACGACCGGTCGGGTCATTTCAAACTGCGTATGTAAATATATATTTATTTGTAAGTTTTATGTGCAAAATTTTGGAAGAGATGGTTGTTTATAATTTGTTGAAAGACCACGCACAGATAAATTAATATGACAAAATATATTATTTTTTTGGTCTTTGAAGATGTAAGTTTTGCGTTTAATTTTTTTTCTTTGTATCTTTGGTTCTAGCAAAAACATTGTAGCTAATATCGGAACTTCACTTGGATGGAACAAGCAAAGACACTTTTAATTGTATGGAGTTGATCACGCTTTTTAATTGCCAAAATCTTTTACTCTACTATTTTTTATGAGTTTGATTTTCGACGGAGCACATTTTTTATATCCATCTAATGGTTATATCCATCTCTTAATTTTTTCAGAATTTCATGGCATGGCCAGGGACGATTCCATGAAAGCACGCTTCACTATGTCTGTTTAAAATACTAAGTTAAACAAATTAAAATCTGATTTTTAGAAATAATATATAGGTAACAAATATTGATCCATGAAGGAGCTTTGTCCAAGAAGAAGGAACTCCATCCTGTATTATTTCTAATTCTAATATCAAGTAAAAAATTATTCAACCATAGTAAGGATATTAATTCTTAAATTATATTGATAAAAAGAAAGTTTGGTAGAGATTACTTGGCTCATTAATTTTTTAACTTGATAGTTGCAGGACTTATATTTGATCTAAAACTTATATTCGCAAATAATAAGACATAAATATTGTCAAAATAAATATTTACTTATTTCTCTATTATTATTATTTATTTATTTTATACTCCATTACTTATAAAAGCAATTCGTCAGAGTTTTATGCCCTTCAAAGCTAAAGAAAATTATTTAAGAGTAATAAAATAAATATATCTTATAATAGATAATGACCATAGTGAAATTTTGTATTCTTTACATTTACTTAACATAATTCTGACTAAACAAAAATATAAATATGAATTCAAGCATCTCAAGTAGAATATATATTTATATTATGAAAAGTCAACATGCTTAACTTTTAGAGTTAAGTAATAAAATGATAACATGTAAATACGTTTAGATAATTGTCCTGACCATATTTATTGCATTCAACAGAAAAGGGGTGGAGTTAGGCCACGCCATATATTTGTAAGGTATGATATGATAATAGCAACTGATAACGTCAAGCTAGAAGATCTTTGGGTCTAAGTGAAAGTGGAACACCAATAGCTAATATATCAGTTTTTCATGTGGTTTGCACAATTTAAATAATTGGGTCAACAACGACAATAACAAAAAACGGATCAGTGAGAATACACACACGTGTAGAGAGACTTTTGAACTGCGAGGTACCATTATGAACTCAATATATACATACATATATATTTATATATATATATATACACACACACACACACACATACACACATATACACATACACGAGTGTCATTCCGTGAAATAACTCGAATTTTGAACTTTATATATATGTGTAAATAACAAGTAGTTTATGCAAAATTAGAAGTGTATTACTTTTGGTGCGTGCGTAATATTTAGACAAGGAATCTCGTGCATTACACGAACATAAAGACTTTTATATCCTTCTAAGCTAAATTAGTTTTAAAAAATATTACCCTTAAAGGATGAAAATTGTAATATTGGTAATCAAGTCATACTATTTTTACTTGGACAACAATATCGGATAAAGAAGTTGCACTTTATTCCGACTAATTAGAAGAAAACGCACATTAAAAGATGTAAATCTAATCAGTCACGAAATTCATGTGATAAAGGTTACTATTTCATTACGTTAAACCCAAGGTAGTTGTACGCCTCATAGAAAAGCACAAAAAGTAAATCCAAATTTCTAATGAAAAAAATTTATATAGCGCTGATATAACAAAATTTCTTTTATGGAATATGAATTATTAATCCAACTCTTTACTATTACAAATGTGTGTTGGGTTGAAGCTATTGTTAAGTATTGCATTATATAAATGATTGACTTAAGATTTACTTAAGATTTACGTGCAACGCACGTGCGTAGAGACTAGTACTATATTAAAAGCACGAAAACCCTTATTAAAATGTCGTTTGCCTTTTTTGCCCTTTAAAATAGCTTTTAAATTGGACAAAATTGTAAAGTTATAATTTAATTAATTTACTAATACTATTTAGGACTAATTTTATATCATTAGAATTTAGGTTATTAAATATTCTTCTTATTTGAACTATGTACAAACTCCTAATATTCAGGATAATAAGTAATATTAAATATAATACTTTTCCTTTTAATCTGTAAACACCAGCCTTACATTAAATAGTTCTTTAATTTAGGTACAGAATAATGATTTAAACTTGAAATCGAATAACGATTTCCTTATGAGATTAATTACATCTCTATGATGATGCCAATTTAATGTTACGGTTGAAATATATTAATAATAATTGCACCAACCTTTGTCCAAAAGTGAATTCAAAATTAACACTATTTTTAAAGAAATAACTTTATGAATAAAAAATATTTGCAAAAATCTAAGCAATATTAAAGCTCTTTCCATTTTATAGGTGAATATAATAAAATAATGTAAGCTTAAAATTAGAAGGAGCCATTTATAAATATGTTTTATGTAAGTAGAAAATTAATACAAAAAGAGAAAATATCATTAAGAAAATATTTAATAAAAATAGGCAAGCAAAGTATCTATGTAAAATTTTCCTCAAAAATGTTTATTTCACAAAATAGACAACTAAATATATTATTTTGAATCAAATTGGAGTTACTATTAAAATGGTTCATTTTAAATGAGAACTAAATATAGTATCTATGTAAAATTTTCCTCAAAAATGTATTTTCACAAAATAGACAATTAATTGTATTATTTTGAATCAAATTGGAGATACTATTAAAATGGTTCAATTTAAATATAGACAGAAATGTATTTTTCGTAATATAGACAATTAAATATATTATTTAAATTAAATCGAATTTACTTTTAAAAAGCTTCAATTCAAATTAAATGTCAAATTGTCAACTGACTATAGACATGCAAAAATAAAATACTATATTCGTGATAATTGATAAAAATAAATTCTAAATCTGATATCACATGCATGAATCCTATATTTTCACTCATGGATGGTATTAAATTCTAAATATATTTTCAATCACAAATTCTCCCTTCTATAAAAAGATAATATTTGGATGCATAATTATGTCCTTGGACGGAGAATGAAAGATATATCAAAAATAAAAATTAAAAGCTTAAGTTAATCAAAATTTAGCAATTTTTATTTTTTTTTCAATAGAGATTTATTCTTTCTAATTTGTTGGAAACAATTCCTATAGTATTTGTCATTGATCAGGAATAGAGTAATTTTTATTTTGATTGACAGCAAAAAACAAACATCTTGTGTCAATTAGTAGATTTTTTTATTTTTTTATTTTTTGCAATTAAACTTAAAACATTTGTGTATCAAAAAAATAAAATAAAAAAATAAGAAGAAGCATTCTTATTGAAACTAAAAAGGAAGTATTTTAATTTGTAAAATTGAAGTTCAATTTATAAAATTGGAATAAATTTTAAGTTGAATTAACTAATTGAGATGATTGAAAACATCTGCAAATCGAATTTCTCCCCTTGCTTAGCTAAATAAGAATAACAGTCATCATTTTCATGAACTTATAAATTTTTTAACTTTTATTTATAATAACGCAAATATGATTTTTGATATTATATTTGTGCATTTGTTTAATAAAATTTATACTTATTGAGATGAGGTACACGAGCAACGCGCGTACGGAATGTGCGTACTAATCCAACAAAATTTATCATCTTTTGCATGTTCGAAAGATATTGAATTTAACTACTGTCAATGTAAATTAGGTTTTATTATTTAAACATATACTGCATTTATTTTAACTTCAATTGCTATTTTTCAACAATTTTTTATCTTGTATATATTTAATAATAATTGACGTGATGTACACGTGCAACGCACATACACTATCATTAGTTATTATAAAAGCACGAATATTTTATGTTAAATGTTGAATGACAAAAATATTTATGCCCTTCAAAAGTTAAAATATTGATTCAAAACGCTGAATAATGTTAAATGTTGAACGATAAAAATATCCCTAAAATATTAGTCGACTTTTATGCACTTCAAAAGTTAAAATATTGATTCAAAACGCTGAATAAATATTCGATATAATTGTACATTGAGGACATCTGTCTAACATAAATTTGCATGTAATTCTAATACTAACCTAAGTGTCCTACCAATATATATATGTTGATGTTCAAAAGTTATACCAATCTGGTACAGATTATTACAACACTTCTAACCACGCTCCACAACTAGCTAGATAAAGGGTTGCGTGTCTATACGCTCCATAGAAGACTAGGAACGTCAGTTTTAATTTGTTCTGATTGTCATGACTAAATCAGTTGCTTTGGTTAGGTTTTCCGAGAACTGTGAAGCTAGGTGTTTAACCAAAAAAATAGTTTTCAAGGTCAATGCAATAATTTTATATGACGGGCTATAAAAAACCGATTCAATCCAAAAGATATAAAATTTTGTTAATACAACGTGATAGAGAAGTGGAAAATAAATTTAATGATAAATAATATAATAAAAATAAAGCAAAGAAGAAATAATTCTTATTAAATGATCCTTGATAGGGTAATGAGCCGAACAGAGCTTGAAGGGCCGAACTTTGGTTAACTTGAGAGCAATATACTATAAATTACAATGTATAGAATTATAGAGAAGAAAATTAGATTCCCCCACATGGTGGTAAAAGTATGTCTATTTATAAGATTAAATCTAAGTAATCTTTCTCCTTGAATTATGTGTCTATTATGAGCATTTACTCAATTCATCCATTACTTTTGGAAAACTTGTAACAGCTGTGTAAATGCTGGAATTCCGTAATTGATGAGTTAATTTCATAACTGATGAGTTAATTCAATAACTGATGAGTTAATTCCGTAACGGATGAGTCAATCCCGTGTCTGTTGAGTCAATCTCGTGCCTGTTGAGTCAATCTCGTGCCTGTTGAGTCAATCCCGTGCCTGTTGAGTCAATCCCGTGCCTATTGAGTCAATCCCGTGCCTGTTGAGTCAATCTTGTAATTGATTGCCTTGTTCTGACCGTTACAATCATTTGTTGCATTTATTAATAATTGATTTGTAACTGATGGTGTAATGATGGTAAATCCCATATAATCCAGGATTAATTGATTCCTTCCTTATTTGTAATTATGAGATATTCTCCTGCACCTGATCTGGGCTATCTCATGATGATCAGTTTCGAGGCTAACATGCACGGTATGTTCGGTCCAGGGGGTGTTTTACTTGTCATTCTTCACTTTTCTTCAAACTTTGCTGACACGTATCGCCATTTAATAGACCCATACGGTGAGTCTAATTTTCACCAATACAGATAGTCCCCCCACTTTCCAGTTACTTACTTGTGACGACCCAAAGGGTCATTACTATTTGCTTATCCATTTCGAGCTTCCGAGGCCTTGAAAACCTCATTTATAGTTGCCTCAATTTGCGTGCGCAGTCCGTACGCGTAGCTAGAAGCTCAAATATGAAATTCTGTGAAAATTTGCTAATTTTTGATATTAAAATAAATAAATTTGACTTCGGTCAATATTTTGGAAAAACGGACCGGACTCATGATTTGACGGTCCTGGAAGGTCCGTAGGAAAATATTGGACTTGGATGTATGCCCGGAATCGAATTACGAGGTCCCAGGCCTGAGAAATAAATTTTTGAGTAAAATTATTTTCTGAAAATATTAAAAAAAAATGAAAATGAAAACTGATTAAAAAAGTCATGGTATCGGGCCAGTATTTTGGTTTCGGCGCCCGGTACAGGTCTTATATGTGGTTTAAGTGCTTTCTGTAAAGTTGGTTGAAAACGGATGTCGTTTGACGTGTTTCGGACTTAAAATGGAAAGTTTAAAGTTTTATGAAAATTGAAGAAAATCATGGATTTGAAGGCTTAATTCATTATTTTTTATGTTATTTTGGCGATTTGATCGCACGGTTAAGTTTGTATGGTATTTTTGAGTTAGTATGCATGTTTGGCTTGGAGCCCCGAGGGCTCGAGTGAGTTTCGGATAGGCGTTAGAATGTTTTGGACTTAGAAAATCTGGTATTTTTGCTGGTTGCTGGTATCCGGGTTTTTGTTCTATGCGATCGCATTGATTCTTCCGCGATCGCATAGAGTTAATTTTGGTAGTCATTCATTTGTTCTATGCGATCGCATAGAGATGTCCGCGATCGCATAGAGTAAATTTTAGCAGTCATCAGTTTGTCCTATGCGATCGCATTGATTCTTCTGCGATCGCATAGAGTTAATTTTGGTAGACATTAAGTTGTTCTATGCGATCGCATTGATGCTTCCGCGATTGCATAGAGCAATTCTCGCACAGTCACACTTACTCTATGCGATCGCATGAGCTTCTTCGCCCAGTGATTTTAAAGACCCAAAACAGAACACAAACGGGATTTTTACCCCATTTCACAAACCCTCTCCTCTTCAAAGCTCTTGGGCGATTCTTGGAGCATTTCTTCACCAAAGTTTCTTGGATAAGTATTTTTTAACTCGTTTTCTTCATTTTCCATCAATATCATTTGAATTCCTAGGCCTAGAACATGTGAAAATATGTAGAAATTAGAGAATTGGGTAGAGTTAGGGTTTTCAAATATTTCGCGAATTAGAGCTCGTTTTGGGGTCGAACTTGAAAGCAAATTATACATTCGGGCTCGTGGGTGAATGGATGAATTTATTTTGGTTCGAACCTTGTGTTTGGACCAAGCGAGCCCGGGGTCGATTTTTATAATTTCGGCCTGAATGTTTAGGAAAATATAATTAGGCATTTGGATTGGATTGTTTAGTATTATTGATGATATTAAATCAATTGTGTATAGATACGATTGGATTGAAGCCAAATTCGAAAGGAAAAGCGGTGCTTAAGGATTGAGTTGGCCATAGAACTCCGAGGTAAGTGTTTGGTCTAACCTTAGCTTGAGGGAATAGGAGTTGAGTCTTATTTGCTACTTGCTAATTGTCGAGTATGATGTATAGGCATGGTGACGAGTATCTATACATTGGTGTCTAGTATGACCGTGAATCTTTATATTACGAATATTTGGATTATGCTATATTCTCCATGTCTAAATGATGATTTCTATATATTGTGAAGAGTATGTGAAGGAAATTGTGATATTTAATATTTGAGGAGCGTTGGCTCAAATTATAAATGAATTACTGAGTAAGAATGAAAGAAAGAGAAAGAATCATTGAATTATTCCCTCGCCAATTATTTATGGAATTGTTGATATATTCCTTGCTGGAAATTTTATTGTATATTATTGAGTCCTTATTGGACCCCTATTAATAATTTCCAGTTTATTTTCCTTGCCCCTTAACTGTGATTGTTGTTTGGGTGAGGAAGAGTGGTAAAGCACGAAGGGTGATGCCGTGCATTGTTTGATAATGTGAGGGAAGAGTGTAAAGCACGAAGGGTGATGCCGTGCCGTACGATGTGCCATTCCGTACTGATATCTATTGATTAAATTGTGATGAAAGAGAGTAAAAGCACGAAGGGTGATGCCGTGCACAATTTTATTTTATATTGTTTGGGTGAGGAAGAGAGTCAAAGCACGAAGGGTGATGCCGTGCAAATATCGATTCTTTTAATACTTGTTGATGTTATGACTTTGTTGACTCCTTTTTATTTAGTATTTCTATTTAATATTGTTACCTCCCCCTAAAATATTCTTTTCCCACATTGACTGGTTGTTTCCTGCAACTTCCTTGCTATATATATATATATATATATATATATATGTTTGAACTGCACAAGTTTATCTGATGGTCTGGTCCTGGCCTCGTCACTACTTTATCGGGGTTAGGCTAGGCACTTACCAGCACATAGGGTCGGTTGTACTGATACTACACTCTGTGCTCTTTTGCACAGATACAGGTTTCGGACAGCAGCAACAGTAGCGCGGGTGTTAGCATTTCGACCAGTGAGACACTGAGGTAGCCTTGCAGGCGTCCACAGGCCCGACGTCTCCTCTATCTTTATTTTCAGTCTGTTATCTCATGTACTCGAGACAAACAGTTTTATATTCCTTTCAAACGGTTGTGTTTAGTAATCTTAGTAGTTCGTGAGTAATGTACACCAGTTCTTGGGTAGAGGATCATGTTGATTTTTCTCATTTAATTTAGTCTAATTAACTTAAGTCTTCCGTTCATTTAATTTATTCTGATGTATTTATATTATTATTGTTAAATTATTTAAAGAAGAATTTTAGTAATGAAAAAGATAGATAAGAGTTGGCTTGCCTAGCTCCTATTAGTAGGCGCCATCACGACTCCCGAGGGTGGAAAATTCGGGTCGTGACAAGTTGGTATCAGAGCTCTAGGTTATATAGGTCTCACAACTCACGGACAAGCTTAGTAGAGTCTGAGGGATCGGTACGGAGACGTCTGTATTTATCCCCCAGAGGCTACAGAGTTAGGAAAATTTCACATTTGTTCTTTCTTGTCGTGCGGATTTGTTCCTCAAATGCTAATTGAATTTCTACTCTGTTCTTTCGCAGATTGCGAGAATACACGCTTCCTCATCTACCGCTCAGTAGTCCGAGGCCCCAACTGCAGCTCCCACTAGGGGTAGGAGGCGAGGCCGAGGCCGTACTAGAGGCCGAGGTAGGGGCAGAGCTCAGCCCCGAGCAGCAACACCAGTGGCGGAGCCTCAGATTAATTTTGAGGAGGGGGTTCCAACCCCAGCAGTTCAGGTGGGCCCAGCTCAGGTCCTAGAGGGGTTTATTGCTACCCTAGTTCTTCAGGGCACTCTGGTCCAATTGGTAGGCTTTATGGAGAGTGTCACCCAAACAGGTTTCCTTTCGGCAGCACCAGCTACTTCCCAGTTGTGAGGAGGGACTCAGACTCCTGTTACGCACACTCCGGAGCCAGTAGCTCCACAGGTTCAGGTTCCAGTGGGTCAGCCAGCCATGGCAGTTCAGCCGGGTGTAGCAGCTCAGCCCGACGATGGAGCGACCATGTCCGCTGATTCTTTGTGGAGGCTGGATAGGTTCACCAAGCTCTTCACTACTACATTCAGCGGTGCATCTACTGAGGATCCCCAGGATTATTTGGATAGTTGTCATGAGGTTCTTCAGAACATGGGAATCGTTGAGACCAATGGAGTTGATTTTAATGCCTTTCGTCTGTCTGGATCCGCCAAGACTTGGTGGAGGGATTATTGTTTAGCTAGACCATTCGGTTCGCCTTCATTAACTTGG
This sequence comes from Nicotiana glauca, assembly GCA_026770625.1. Taxonomy (NCBI): domain Eukaryota; kingdom Viridiplantae; phylum Streptophyta; class Magnoliopsida; order Solanales; family Solanaceae; genus Nicotiana; species Nicotiana glauca. The sequence goes on along the minus strand of MU705793.1, from coordinate 27,020 downwards.
GAGCAGTTCACAGTGTTGTTTCTAGAGAAGTTTCTCCCCCTGACTCAGAGAGAGGCCTTTCGGAGGCAGTTCGAGCGCCTTCAGCAAGGTTCCATGACGGTCACTCAGTATGAGACCAGGGTCATTGCTCTAGCTCGTCATGCTCTTGTCATACTCCCTACCGAGAGAGAGAGAGAGGGTGAGGAGGTTTATTGATGGTCTTATTCAGCCGATTCGTCTTCAGATGGCTAAGGAGGCCGGGAGTGAGATCACTTTTCAGGAGGCGGCCAATGTGGCCCGCTGAGTTGAGATGGTTCTGTCACAAGAAGGAGGTCATGGGTCGGATAAGATGCCCTATTATTCAGGCAGATTCAGTAATGCCTCGTCTGGAGGTAGAGATTCGTATGGCAGAGGCCATCTTCCCAGGCCCTTTCAGTTAGCTCTCCAGGTTTCCCACGGTACTTCAGGTGGTCGTGGTTCTTAGACATACTATTCTGATCAGTAGCTTTACAGTGCACCATCAGCTCCTATCATTGCACCTCCGCTTCAGAGTTTCTGAGGTGGTCATTCAGGCCAACAGGGTCAGTCCCCGTCTTCTCAGCAGCCAAGATCTTGTTACACTTGTGGTGAGCCAGGTCATATTGCCAGATTTTGCCCTCGAGCACCGGATAGTTCTCAGTATCAGGGTTCTCGTGCCATAGTACCGGCACCAGGTGCTCCACAGCCCGCCCAGCCAGTTAAAGGTGAGGGTAGAGGTACTAGAGGTGGAGGTAGAGATCATAGAGGTGGAGCTCAGACCGCCAGAGATGGAGGCCAGCCAGCAACAGGCCGTTCTAGGGATATGGTTCAGGGTAGTAGGGGCCAACCCCAATTTTATGCTCTTCTAGCCAGGCTAGAGGCTGAATCTTCAGATGCAGTCATTACAGGTACTATTCTGGTTTGCGATAGAGAGGCTTCAGTGCTATTTGATCTAGGGTCTACGTATTCGTATGTGTCATCTTACTTTGCACTGTACTTGGTTCTGCCTAGTGATCCACTAGGTATTCCTGTTCATGTGTCCACACCGGTGGGTGATTCTATTGTGGTCGATCGAGTCCATCGTGCCTGTATTATGGTGATTGGGGGTCTTGAGACCCGTGTCGATTTGTTGCTTTTAGATATGGTCGACTTTGATGTTATTTTGGGAATGGATTGGTTATCACCCTATCATGTTATCTTGGATTGTCATGCGAAGACTGTGACCTTAGCTACCCGATATGCCCCGCTTAGTGTGGAGAGGGACTTCTGGTCACTCTACCCGCAATGTTATTTCGTACGTGAAGGCTCGACGTATGGTCGAAAAGGGGTGTTTGGCTTATTTGGCCTATGTTCGGGATTCCAGTGCTGAGGTTCCCTCTATTGATACTGTGCCTGTGGTACGTGAGTTCCAGGAGGGTTTTCCTTCAGACCTGTCGGGTATGCCACCCGACAGGGATATTGACTTCTGCATTGATTTGGCTCCGGGCACCCAGCCCATTTCTATTCCGCCATATCGCATGACCCCACCAGAGTTGAAGGAGTTGAAGGATCAGTTGCAAGAATTGCTTAAGAAGGGTTTCATTAGACCCAGTGTGTCACCGTGGGGTGCGCCGGTGTTGTTTGTAAAGAAGAAAGATGGTTCGATGAGAATGTGCATTGATTATCGAAAATTGAACAAGGTTACAATCAAGAATAAATATCCATTACCGAGGATTGATGATTTATTTGATCAGCTTCAGGGTGACAAGGTGTTTTCAAAGATAGACTTGAGATCTGGCTACCATCAGTTGAAGATTAGGGCATCCGATGTTCCTAAGACAGCTTTCCACACTAGGTACGGACATTATGAGTTCTCGGTCATGTCTTTTGGGTTAATAAATGCCCCAGCAGCTTTTATGGACCTGATGAACCGAGTGTTCAGGCCTTATTTAGACTTGTTCGTGATATTCTTCATTGATGACATATTGATATACTCCCGCAGCTAGGAGGAGCGTGAGCAACATCTTAGAGTGGTTCTTCAGACTCTAAATGATAGTCAGTTAATGCTAAGTTTTAAAAGTGTGAGTTCTGGTTGGGTTCAGTTGCATTTCTGGGTCATATTGTATCCGCAGAAGGTATTCAGGTTGATCCGAAGAAGATTGAGGCAGTCAAGAACTGGCCTAGGCCTACATCAGCTACAGAGATTCGAAGTTTCTTGGGATTAGTAGGTTACTATCGTCGGTTGGTACAGGGGTTCTCATATATTGCAGCCCCGATGACCAGATTGACCCAGAAGGGTGCCTAGTTCAGATGGTCGGATGAGTGTGAGACGAGCTTTCAGAAGCTCAAGATAGCTCTGACTACGGCACCAATGTTGGTTTTGCCCACAGGTTCAGGGCCTTATACAGTCTATTGTGATACTTCCCGTATTGGGCTTGGTGCAGTGTTGATGCAGGATGGCAAGGTCATTGCCTATGCTTTGAGGCAGTTAAAGATTCACTAGAAGAACTATCTAGTACCTGATTTGGAGTAAGCAACTATTTTTCATGCATTGAAGATCTGGAGGCACTATTTATATGGCGTGGCATGTGAGGTTTTCACTGATCACAAGAGTCTTCAATACTTGTTTAAGCAAAAGGATTTGAATTTGAGGCAGAGAAGGTGGTTGGAGTTGTTGAAAGATTATGACATCACTATTTTATATCGTCCCGGGAAGGCCAATGTGATGGTCGATGCTTTGAGTAGGAAGTCAGCCAGTATGGGCAGCCTTGCTTATATTCCGGTCAGTCAGAGGCCGCTTGCTTTGGATGTTCAGGCATTAGCCAATCAGTTTGTGAGACTGGATGTTTCTTAGCCTAGACGTATGTTAGTTTGCACAGTCGCTCGTTCTTCATTATTGGAGCATATCCGTGATCGGCAGTTTGATGATCCCCATTTGTGTGTCCTTAGGGACACGGTGCTGCAAGGAGGTGCCAAGCAGGTTACATTAGATGCTAATGGAGTTTTGAGATTGCAAGGGCGAATTTGTGTACTAAATGTGGATGGGCTTCGAGAGTTGATTCTAGAGGAGGCCCATAGTTCCCGGTACTCTATTTATCCGGGCACCGCGAAGATGTATAAGGATTTGCGACAACATTTTTGGTGGCGTAGAATGAAGAAGGATATTGTGGCATATGTAGCACAATATTTGAATTGTCAGCAGGTTAAGTATGAGCATCAGAGGCCGGGTGGTTTATTTAAGAGGATTGAGCTTCCCGAGTGGAAGTGGGAGCGGATCACTATGGACTTCGTTACCGGACTTTCGTTGACTCGGAAGAAGTTCGACGCAGTTTGGGTTATTGTTAATAGGCTGACCAAGTCAGCGCATTTCATTCCTGTGGTAGTCACCTATTCATCCGAGAGGTTAGCAGAGATTTATATTCGAGAGATTGTTCGCCTACATGGTATGCCGGTATCTATCATTTCGGACCGAGGTATGCAGTTTACCTCGCATTTTTGGAAAGCAGTTCAGCAGGAATTAGGCACCTAGGTACAGTTGAGCACAACATTTCATCCTCAGACGGACGGGCAATCAGAACGGACTATTCAGATATTGGAGGATATGCTCCGAGCTTGTGTTATTGACTTTGGAGGTTCGTGGGAACAGTTTTTGACTTTAGCAGAGTTTGCCTACAACAATAGCTACCAGTCGAGTATCCAGATGGCTCCTTATGGGCTTTATATGGTAGGCGGTGTCGATCTCCGGTTGGATGGTTTGAACCGGGAAAGGCTCGGTTGTTGGGTACAGATTTGGTTCAGGAGGCCTTGGATAAGGTCAAGATTATTCAGGAAAGGCTTCGTTCAGCTCAGTCCAGGCAAAAGAGCTATGCAGATTGTAAGGTTCGAGATGTAGCTTTCATGGTCGGTGAGCGTGTGTTGCTCCGAGTGTCGCTTATGAAGGGCGTGATGAGATTTGGGAAGAAGGGAAAGCTTAGCCCAAGGTTCATTGGTCCATTTGAGATTCTTGATCTAGTGGGAGAGGTGGATTATAGACTTGCATTGCTGCCTAGCTTGTCTGCCGTGCATCCAGTTTTTCATGTGTCCATGCTCCGTAAATATCACGGCGATCCATCCCACCTGTTATATTTCAGCATTGTCTAGTTGGACAAGGACTTGTCTTATGAGGAGGAGCTGGTAGCTATTCTAGACCGGCAGGTTCGTCAGCTGAGATCCAAGAGTTTCCCCTCTGTTCGGGTTCAGTGGAGAGGTCAGCCTCCTGAGGCTTCGACCTGGGAGTCCGAGTCCGATATGCGGAGCCGTTATCCTCATCTATTCCCCGACTCAGGTACTTCCTTCTTATGTCCGTTCGAGGATGAACGATTATTTTAGAGGTGGAGAATGTGACAACCCAAAGGGTCATCACTATTTTCTTATCCATTATGAGCTTCTGAGGCCTTGAAAACCTCATTTATAGTCGCCTTGATTTGCGTGCGCAGTCCGTATGCGTAGCTGGAAGCTCAAATATGAAATTCTGTGAACATTTGCTAATTTTTGATATTAAAATGAATGAATTTAACTTTGGTCAACATTTTGGGAAAACGGACCCAAACCCATGATTTGACGGTCCCGAAAGGTCCGTAGGAAAATATTGGACTTGAGTGTATGCCCGGAATCGAATTCCGAGGTCCCAGGCCTAAGAAATGAATTTTTGAGTAAAATTGTTTTCTGAAAATATTAAGGAAAATAAAAATAAAAATTGATTAAAAAAGTGATGGTATCAGGACCGTATTTTGGTTCCGGCACCCGGTACAGGTCTTATATGTGGTTTAAGCGCTTTCTGTAAAGTTTGGTTGAAAACGGATGTCGTTTGACGTGTTTCGGACTTAAAATGGAAAATTTGAAGTTTTATGAAAATTGAAGGAAATCATGGATTTAAGGCTTAATTCATTATTTTTTATGTTATTTTGGCGATTTGATCACACGATTAAGTTTGTAGGGTGTTTTTGAGTTAGTATGCATGTTTGGTTTGGAGCCCCGAGGGCTCGGGTGAGTTTTGGATAGGCGTCGGAGTGTTTTGGACTTAAAAAATCTGGTATTTTTGCTAGTTGCTAGTGTCCAGGTTTTTGTTCTATGCGATCGTATTGATTCTTCCGCGATCGCATAGAGTTAATTTTGGTAGTCATTTATTTGTTCTATGCGATCGCATAGAGATGTCCGCGATCGCATAGAGTAAATTTTGGCAGTCATCAGTTTGTCCTATGCGATCGCATTGATTCTTCCGCGATCGCATAGAGTTAATTTTGGTAGACATTAAGTTGTTCTATGCGATCGCATTGATGCTTCCGCGATCGCATAGAGCAATTATTGCCCAGTCACACTTACTCTATGTGATCGCATGAGCTTCTTTGCGATCGCATAGAGCAATTTCGCCCAGTGATTTTAAAGACCCAAAACATAACACAAACAGAATTTTCACCTCATTTCACAAAACCTCTCCTCTTCAAAGCTCTTGGGCAATTCTTGGAGCATTTCTTTACCAAAGTTTCTTGGGTAAGTGTTTCTTAACTCGTTTTCTTCATTTTTCATCAATATCATTTGAATTCCTAGGTCTAGAACATGTGAAAATAGGTAGAAATTAGAGAATTGGGTAGAGTTAGGGTTTTCAAATATTTCGCGAATTAGACCTCGTTTTGGGGTCGAACTTGAAAGCAAATTATACATTCGGGCTCGTGGGTGAATGTGTGAATTTATTTTGGTTCGAACCTCGTGTTTGGACCAAGCGAGCCCGGGGTCGATTTTTATAATTTCGGCCTGAATGTTTAGGAAAATATAATTAGGCATTTGAATTGGATTGTTTAGTATTATTGATCATATTAAATCAATTGTGTATAGATACGATTGGATTGAAGCCAAATTTGAAAGGAAAAGCGGTGCTTAAGGATTGAGTTGGCCATAAAACTCCGAGGTAAGTGTTTGGTCTAACCTTAGCTTGAGGGAATAGGAGTTGAGTCTTAATTGCTAATTGCTAATTGTCGAGTACGATGTATAGGCATGGTGACGAGTATCTATACATTGGTGTAGTATGACCGTGAGTCTTTACATTACGAATATTTGGATTTTGCTATATCTTCCATGTTTGAATGATGATTTCTATATATTGTGAAGAGTATGTGAAGAAAATTGTGATATTTAATATTTGAGGAATGTTGGATCGAATTATAAATGAATTACTGAATAAGAATGAAAGAAAGAGAAAGAATCATTGAATTATTCCCTCGCCAATTATTTATGGAATTGTTGATATATTCCTTGCTGAAAATTTTATTGTATATTATTGAGTCCTTATTGGACCCCTATTAATAATTTCCAGTTTATTTTCCTTGCCCCTTAACTGTGATTGTTGTTTGGGTGAGGAAGAGTGGTAAAGCACGAAGGGTGATGCCGTGCATTGTTTGATAATGTGAGGGAAAAGTGTAAAAGCACGAAGGATGATTCCGTGCCGTACGATATGCTATTCCATACTGATATCTATTGATTAAATTGTGATGAAAGAGAGTAAAAGCACGAAGGGTGATGCCGTGCACAGTTTTATTTTATATTGTCTGGGTGAAGAAGAGAGTAAAAGCACGAAGCGTGATGCCGTGCAAATATCGATTCTTTTAATACTTGTTGATGTTATGACTTTGTTGACTCCTTTTTATTTAGTATTTCTATTTAATATTGTTACCCCCCCCTAAAATATTCTTTTCCCACATAGACTGGTTGTTTCCTGCAACTTCCTTGCTATATGTGTGTGTGTGTGTGTGTATATATATATATATATATATATATATATATATGTTTGAACTGCACAGGTTTATTTGATGGTCTGGTCCTAGCCTCGTCACTACTTCGCCGGGGTTAGGCTAGGCACTTACCAGCATATGGGTCGGTTGTGCTGATACTACACTCTGTGCTCTTTTGCAGAGATACAGGTTTCGGACAGCAGCAGCAGTAGCGCGTGTGTTAGCATTTCGACCAGTGAGACACTGAGGTAGCCTTGCAGGCGTCCGCAGGCCCGGCGTCTCCTCTATCTTTATTTTCAGTCTGTTATCTCATGTACTCGAGACAAACAGTTTTATATTCCTTTCAAACGGTTGTGTTTAGTATTCTTAGTAGTTCGTGAGTAATGTGACACCAGTTCTTGGGTAGAGGATCTTGTTGAGTTTTCGCATTTAATTTAGTCTAATTAACTTAAGTCTTCCGTTCATTTAATTTATTGTGTTGTATTTATATTATTATTGTTAAATTGTTTAAAGAAGAATTTTGGTAACGAAAAAGATAGATAAGAGTTGGCTTGCCTAACTCCTATTAGTAGGCGCCATCATGACTCCCGAGGGTGGAAAATCCGGATCGTGACATTGCTATGATGTGACTGGGAAGTGGAAGATTTTATCCTTTTCATCCTTGCCTCTGCCTCATTAAAAACCTTGCCAGAAAAATCCAATTGGGACAAAACCGGACGAAGGAAAAAAGAGTGCAGAACTTAGAGATTCAGATGATAACTCCACCGCTTATGTTCCTTTCGTCAATAATCGGTTGGTTTACCCATGTCATGTTTCGGAGTTTGAAGACAAATCTTTGCCTTATGTTTGCAAAGTTTGATATATATATATATATATATATAT
>MU705793.1:0-17885 GCA_026770625.1 Nicotiana glauca | reverse complement strand
GTAATATTGATCCCAAATAAATATATATCTTAGTAGATTTGTTCTGAAGAGACATTTAATCTAATTGGATTTGAATCCAAATTGGGGTATATGAATATACTTCCAAATAGAGAGGGACACATGTCCAAAATAATATTTGAGATTTTTGTTTATATATACGGGATAATCAATCCGAGTCATAATACAATTAGCCATTAAGAAAGGTGTATATATTCAACTTGAATGGTTGTTGTTTGACCAAATATAAGTCATGCGTTTGTTCAAAGCGAACTTTATTCTGGTGACTTATTTGCATACATTTATCTTGACTTAGATGTAAAACTCTCATTTTTATCGTAGGATTCTTGACTCTGACATGGAGTTCTCGATCTTTTTTGTGTACGTGTAGTATATGTATTTTTGAAGAACTCATTCAACACTGTTTAAAGCGTTTATGCTTGATATGAGTAATACAACTAACTGAGTTGAGCTGGTAAATAAGGTCAGGCCAAACTGACTAATCTTTAAGTATAAGTAATCTCCATAGTGTTTGAGTTTTAAGGTATGAGAACTCAAACACTGGAATCATAATTTGACAATTCGCGGTCTTATAGTCCCTGGTAGGATAGTTAGTTTCGATATTGATGGACTTTCAAATGGTCTCGTTCCAACATAGGGACGATACCGAAGTTCTTTTTATCAAATATATTGTACTCTGGCCGGAAACTACGGAGGTTCCAAAATATTGTCAAGGATCATGCCATATCTTGATTTGAACTATTCATACTGACTTTGATGAGTTTTTGATTTAAAGCCTTATTACCGGAGCAATTTTCACTGCTTTCTTTATAAATTTCTCGCATCATATATTTTGTTTGTTTGGTCCATGTGGCATTTTAGCTTTTGGAGCGTTGAATATTCTCAAATATAATTCTCCTTCAACAAGGCAGGTAGTATGGGATGACACACACTCAGAGTTATCGAGAGCATGCTTGTCTTTGGATAAAGTCACATTCTGCAAGTAATAAATGAATTTATTATGCCAATTCCAAATTAAATTAGTCAGGCTTACCTCATTTTCATTCTTATTGATGATAGATCAGGGATCGCCTAAATAAGAGATGGCTCAATCCCGAGACTGTTTGATCCGGAAATAATATTTCTCAATAAGAGCCTGGAGTTGCTTTCAGAGTAAGTGATATCAGCAGTAGAACCGAGACTAGTACATCTGGCTCGAATTTCTTGGGTTTCATAGCTTTCTTGGATTTGATCAATCGTTAAATCAATATTTTTGGTCTGAGTCCCCAAGCTAATTTAAGCCCTGTAGCATATGCTTCATACTCGACTTTGTTGTTAGTAATAAAATAACTTTTATGAATTATCTAACTACTTTCCCTGATAGGCATTAAACATTGTCCCTAACTCGGAAAGTTTAGTACTTGTGGACCTAATTGTGTAGAAGGTCCAGATCCCAAGAATTATCCCAGAAATAGCATGTTCGGGTAATATGTTCGAGCTAAGATTAATCACGAAATCCGCTAAATTTGTCATTTTATAGCCGTACGTGACTGATAAACAATATCATATTCACTTAGTTCGACTACTCATTTAGCTAGCCTTCCTGACAGTTCATGTTTATGCAAGATATTGCGCAATGAAAATATAGTGACTACGGGAATTGAATAACATTGAAAATAAAGCCTTAGATTTAAGGAAACTACAATTAATGCCAACTTATCAAAATGTAGATATGTAGTTTCCGTATCTAAGAGCATTTTATAATAGATAGGAAAATGTGTACCTTTATCGTCTTGAATTAAAATTGCATTTACCGAGACATCCGAGACAATTTGGTGTAGCAGCAATCATCTTTAAATTCGGTGTCGAGTCTCGACCAATGCAAACCTTGCTATTTGGGAAGTCAATGATAATTTCTAGTTCTTCAGCATTTGACCTTGTGGCTTCTGATGCCTTTGGTTTAATGATTGCTTCCGAAAATATTTGTATAATTGTCCACGGTTATTGATGAACATTCTTTCCTTGTGGGCTATTTCATCCCGCATCTATCTCTTCTTTTTCAGTTATTAGTTCTGGTATCTTTGTAAGCAATCCCGTGGGTGTTTTACTCATGTTTCTTCTAATCTTCATTCTTCTCCTATGAAATTTTACAATTTAGCAAGGTAATTCCTTACTTGTTCGGGTAGATCCGAATCTTTTCCAACCCGTGAAGAAAATCTCGTATCTCTTTGCTCGGACCTATTTTTTAGATTTTTGCATTTAGATTCGGATCACCCAAGAATCACATATGTTTGATCTCCAGGCTTGTTTTTGGACATCTTATTAGTGTCGATTTGATTTACCGTATCTTCTTCTGTTTAAATCACGATGCTGCAATGGTTATGCATATCATTCTTGTAGGATAGATAGGAATTCCCGGAGGTGTTCTACCCGCTCGTTTTGTTCCTTGATCTGTATCTATAAGGTTAGATCTAAATTTTGCAAATTAAAATTACCTGGTGTATTTGAACCTCCTGTTCTGGAACTGTTTCGTACAAATTCGTCATAATCAGTTCTGGTACTGATAGTTGCGGTACCAATATATCGATGTACTTTCTTTATTTTTCTCTGCTTGTTGCTTACATATCATTATCATGGCTATTCTTCCCTTTTTATTTTGCATGGTAAAGCCATCTCCAACTTGGTTGTCCTCAACTATGTTGATTGGCAAGTTTCGGCCATGATGAAGTTTAAACTGAAAACAAGCGAATATTAACAAAAATTGTTACTATCTTCGGATGAATAGCAAATTTGCTTGAGTTCCCGGTAACGGAACCAAACTGTTTAACTCAAAAAATAGTTTTTAAGGTCAAAGCAATAATTTTATATGACGGGCCACAAGCAACCGATTCAATCCAAAAGATATAAAATTTTGTTAATACAACGTGATAGAGAAGTGGAAAATAAATTCAATGATAGATAATATAATAAAAATAAAGCAGAGAAGAAAGAATTCTTATTGAATGATCCTTGATAGGGTAATGAGCCAAACAGAGCTTGAAGTGCCGAACTTTGACTAACTTGAGAGCAATATGCTATAAATTACAATGTATAGAATTGTAGAGAAGAAAATTAGATTCCCCCACATGGTGGTAAAAGTATGTCTATTTATAGGACTAAATCTAAGTAACCATTCTCCTTGAATTATGTTTCCATTATGAGCATTTACTCAATTCATCCATTACTTTTGGAAGACTTGTAACATCTGTGTAAATGCTGGAATTCCGTAACTGATGAGTTAATTTCGTAACCGATGAGTTAATTCCATAACTGATGATTTAATTCCGTAACGGATGAGTCAATCCTGTGTCTGTTGAGTCAATATCGTGCCTGTTGAGTCAATCCCGTGCTTGTTGAGTCAATCCCATGCGTGATGAGTCAATCCCGTGCCTGTTGAGTCAATCTCGTGCATGTTGAGTCAATCCCGTGCCTGTTGAGTCAATCTCGTGCCTGTTGAGTCAATCTTGTAATTGATTGCCTTGTTCTGACCGTTACAATCATTTATTGCATTTATTAATAATTCATTTGTAAATGATGGTGTAATGATGGTAAATCCCATATAATCCAGGATTAATTGATTCCTTCCTTATTTGTAATTATGAGATATTCTCCCGCACCTGATCTAGGCTATTTCATGATGATCAGTTCCGAGGCTAACATGCACGATATGTTCTATCCTGGGGGGTGTTTCACATATCATCTTTACATGTCATTCTTCACTTTTCTTCAAACTTTGCTGACACGTATCGCCATTTAATAGACCCACATGGTGAGTCTAATTTTCACCAATACACTAGGTCTTCTATATCTTGCATGCATGTCGTCTCTCGAACTTGCTTCTCTTTTCAGGTGTTAATTGATTTAATTATTGATTTGTTAATTATCCCAACAGTGTCATGATCTTAGAGCCTAAAGGCAAGGTGTAGTATCTTTTTTTTCTCCTACTTTTTAAATGTTATTGGATGGATGGAATACTCTGTATTTTATGTAAACTCTCCAAAATCATTATTCATTCTACTATGGTCTATTAGTTATTGTATGGGGTCGAATTTGATCAATCACGTCCCAAAGTTAACACGAACTACCACTAAATACCTACCAGCCGATACAGGGGACGACCCAGGGGCAAGAGGAGAAACGACCTCGCGTTATCATCGGCTCTGTTATAGAATGTACTCTAACTTTATCGTTCCGATAACCATCCTCCATTATATAAAGGAGATCCGAGCTTTGTAATAAGTAGATGATTTTTAATATACAAGTTTATTCTCTCTCTTATTTTATCTCTCTACATCCTCTCCCTCTCCTTTATTGTTACTGTTATTCTGATTATTGAAGTTATCCTAGGGTTTATTATCTTTAATTACGATTTACCCCTTCATTTCTTTTGATTGATTTTCTTAAAAAGAATTTAACCTCTTTTGAGTCAAATAATTTGGCACCGTCTGTGGGGATTTCTGTAGTCGAAATCATAGTTCTCACCTAGGATATCAAAAACAAGGATCACTATTCTTCGAACTCCATATAAACCAATGATGGCAGTGAAAGAAGCAAGGTTGAAGGCGATAGCCAATGTCTCAAACAACCTCTTGGACTCCCTCAACGAAGCCGGTAGAGAAGATACCGAGAAAATAACACCAAGAGGTACATCGGAGGGGGAGATCTCACCCTCTCCACTCGAGGATCTGACGATCTTGCATGAAAGAGGAGCTTCGACGTCCACGGCGAAAGAAACACCACCAGCAGTCAAAAAGCTGCTAGAGGAGTGGTTGACGAGCGCTCTAAGCAGCATGCTCAAAAAACCCCTCAAGGAAATACCGAAGATTCGCCGACGGCGGAAATCACTACTGTCACCGGCGAGCCAAGCACTGTACAAACAATCAACACCCGCACTGTCATCGATACAAATGATGGTGCACTCGCAACCATCCTAAAGAAAATGGAAGAAATGGAAAACGAGAACAAAGTACTTCGTGACCAAATGAAAGAACACCAGGAAAGGGTTGACAAGATCCCTGGCGCCCCTAAGCTACTGCCAAAACGCGATGTGGGAAGGTTTATCGAACGACCGTATAGTGAGGAAGCTGCTCCCCACCCATCCTGAAAACCTTCAAAATGCCACCATACTTGAAAATATACGACGGGACCACGGATCTAGAAGATCATCTGATCCATTACGTCACCGCGGTAAAAGGCAATGACTTGTCAGAAGAACAGGTTCCATATGTACTGTTCAAAAATTTCGGTGAGACTTTGATAGGAGGAGCATTAACATGGTATTCTCAGCTACTAGCACGGTCGATATCAACATTAGAGGAGATGACAGACAGATTTGCCACCGCTCATGTAGGAGCAAAGAAGGCTGAAGCTAGGGTCAATAATATCTTTGCTATCAGGCAAACGACGGGCGAAGGACTTCGGGACTTTCTGGCCCGATTCAACATGGTAAGAATGGGACTGCCAAATATGTTAGAAGGAATGGCGGTCGCAACCTTCCAAAATAGGCTGAGCAGAAACGGGTCAAAGGCGACCAAGAAGTTGCTCAACAGACTCATGAAGTACCCCCCACTACATGGGAGGAGTTCATAACACCTACTGCGCCGAAGTGAGAGTGGATGAAGACGATCTCAATGGTCCAACCCAGTGACTAACGTTAATACAGTCCAAGGTAAGGATGGATCAACGTAACGACGGACGAAGAGATAAGCTCCCACGCTTCAACAGAGAAAGGCATCAGCCCTATGTCAGAACTTCCAATCCGCCTCCCCCGAGGCATATAGATGCCATACCACGACACATCGCACCCCTTCGAAATGAAAAAGGTATGCCTCCATTGCTATCTGCTCATGACTTTTGTGTTTCCCTTTCAGAAATAGTGTACGCACTAGAGAAGCTGGGCATGAAGGTACAGTGGCCACAAAAGATGAAATCGGACCCAAGTGTAAGAAGGTCGAATGTCCTCTGCGAATTCCATCAGGAAAGAGGACACAAGACCGAAGACTGCATAGGTTTACGACAGGAGGTGGTCAGAATGCTGAACCAGGGATACCTAAAAGAACTGCTCAGCGATAAAGGAAGGGCTAATTTCGTCAGAGGATGCGACCCATCCCAAGGACTACCAAGGCCACTATCGACGGCACGTACCATATAGACGATTATCGGTGGTGGCGACGACTCGGTGATCAACCACGTGAAGTCCACCATGTATAAACTAAAGCGTACGATTGCTCACGAACGGTATGATAAATTCGAAGATAGTATCACCTTCGAAAAGCCAGATGCTGACGGTTTGTCTTTCCCTTATTAAGATGCTTTAGTCGTAACATTACGCATCGCTGCTACATATGTGAAAAGAATCATGGTAGATGACGGAAGAGGCGCGTGTATTATCCACCCGAGAGTTCTCGCATAAATAAGGCTCGAGGATAAGATAATATCGCGTTACATAACCCTAACGGGTTTTAATAATGCAGTAAAACGGACATCCGGAGAAATAGCACTGCCAGTCCTGGCAGGGGGAGTCACGCTGGAAACCACATTCCACATCATGGACCAGGAAATAGCTTATAATGACATCATAGGACGCCCATGGATACACGCCATGCGAGCCGTTCCTTCAAGCTTCTATCAAGTAATCAAATTTCCCACCCCGTGGGGAATTTTCAGCGTTCGAGGCAAGGCGCGTACCGCCCAAGAATGCTAACGGTTCGCCCAAGATTGCACGTATACCAAACAGTTAAAAGGAGCAAGCGTGGAGGCATAACAATCAGCCATGTCAGGAACTAAAACCGACTCGCCAGCAGAAGTCATCAAAGACCTAGACGTTGTAGAAGCTTGCAAAGCGACTATTGAAAATCTCGACCGGGTCCATCTGGATGATACCGATAGTACAAAAAAGGCTTATATCGAACACAACCTCTCCGAGCCAGGTAAGTATCGTGAATTTTTGAATAACAATGCCAACCTATATGCTTTCTCACACTCAGATATTCCGGGGATCCCAAAAGACATCGCCACTCATAGGCTGAATGTCGATCCACTCTATCCGCCCGTATGGCTGATAAGGAGGAAATTCAATGCCGTGATTAACGAGGTGGTCAGTGAAGAAGTGGACAAACTACTGGCTAACGGCTCCATCAGAGAATCAAAATACCCCCAATGGGTCGCCAATGTGGTCATGGTCAAAAATAAAAATTGGAAGTGGAGAATGTGTGTGGACTTCACCGATCTGAACAAGGCATGTCCAAAAGATTCCTTCCCATCGCCCCATATCGACCAGCTGATCGACGCAACAGCAGGACACGAACTGCTGAGTTTCTTGGACGCCTACTCCGGCTACAACCAAATCCTAATGGCCGAGGAGGATCAAGAAAATACAACTTTCATCACCCACCAAGGGACTTACTACTACAAAGTGATGACATTCGGACTCAAGAACGCAGGGGCCACATCCCATAGGTTAGTTGCCAAGATGTTCAGGGAACAACTCGGCAAGACAATGGAGGTCTATATCGATGACATGCTGGTAAAATCGGCAAAGAAAGAGGACCACATCGGTTATTTGAAAGAAGACTTCGAGATATTGAAGCGGTACATGATGAAATTGAATCCAGAAAAATGTGCCTTCGACGTGTCCTCAAGAAAATTTCTGGGTTTCCTTGTGTCACAACAAGGTATCGAAGTCAACCCAGATCAGATCAAGGCCATAGACGCAATACCTGAGGTACTGAACAATAAGAAACAGGTATAGAAATTGATGGGGCAAATAATCGCCCTATCGAGGTTCAATTCACGATCCTCGGACAGGTGCCACAAGTTTTTCAATGTACTGAGAAAAGATCATGGGCTACAATGGAACGAGGAGTGCATTGGCGCCCTGAGGAAACTGAAAGCATATCTATCATCTCCACTACTACTCGTCAAGGCAGACCCAGGCAAATTTCTGCTCATATACCTAGCAGTATCTGAAGTCGCTGTTAGCGTAGTCCTCGTCCGCGAAAATAAAGGTACTCAGTCCCCCATTTACTATATCAGCAAGACCATAATAGATGCCGAGACAAGGTATCCACACCTTGAAAAACTGGCTCTAGCACTATTCGTAGCTTCACGAAAGCTTAGACCCTACTTTCAATGTCACCCCATAAAAGTAATAACAACCTTTCCCCTAAGGGGCATCCTGCATAAGCCCGAGCTCTCAGGAAGACTCACCAAATGGTCCATAGAGCTCAGCGAGCACGACATAACTTATCACCCGCGAACTGCCATTAAGTCGCAGGTACTCGCCAACTTTGTCACCGACTTTAGTGCAGAAATTTTGCCGTAGGCGGAACAAGAAGCACTTCGTGCCTCCACCCATACTGACCTTTGGGCCCTCTATACCGACGACACCTCGAATGCCTCGGGATTGGGACTGGGACTCATCCTCGAAGTCCCTACGGGCGAAGTAATTCGCCAGTCTATACGATATCCCGAGATGACTAACAACGAGGACGAGTATGAGGATGTGATTGCAGGTATGAAGTTGGAATTCAAGTACGGAGCCCGACGACTCATCCTCCACTGCGACTCTCAACTCGTCGTAAATCAAGTCACCGGGACTTTCCAGATCAAAGAACAAAGACTACAGAAGTATCAATCAGAGATCCATAAGTTGATGCCAGAATTCGATGAATGCTGCCTCGAGCAGATCCCTAGGGCACAAAACATTAAAGCAGATGGCCTGGACAAGCTAGCCGCGACCACCAAGAATATCAACAAAGAAAACATGGTTACCGTCCTCCATTCAGACATAGATCACGTCGAGGTATTCTCCTTGAACCTAACCTAGGACTGGCGCAACCTCCTTGTATCCTACCTACAGGACGGAACACTCCCGCAAGACAAAAAATAAGCCAAGAAACTCCGAGTGCAGCTGCCCGATACAGCCTGGTAAATTATGACCTCTGCAAAAGAACGTTTGGCAGCCCCCTCGCTAAATTCCTCGGACAACACCAAACAAGACAGTTATTGGAAGAGGTGCACGAGGGCCAATGCAGCGCCCATACTGGGAACCGCGCCCTCGTCTGATGCCTCATCCACGCCGGCTACTACTGGCCTACTATGAAAAAAGAAGCAGCAGACTATGTCCGGAGATGCGAGCAGTGCCAAAAATACGCCCCCCATGATACATCAAGCGGGAGAATTCCTCCATTCAGTCACTTCGCCATGGCCCTTCATAAAATGGGGAATAGACATAATCGACCCCCTGCCAATCGGACGAGGAAAGGTATGCCTCCTTTTAGTTTTAACTGACTATTTCTCTAAATGGGTGGAAGTAGGTGCGTACGCCCAAATACACGAACAGGAGGTCATCGCCTTTATATGGAAAAATGTTATATGCCATTTCGGCATCCCCAAAGAAATCAGCTGCGACAATTGGCCTCAGTTCGCCGGAAAGAAAATGACCGAGTTCTTCAAAAAATGGCACATCAAGCGAATACTCTCCACTCCGTATCACCCCGCCGCCAACGGCCAAGCCGAGTCTTCCAAAAAAGTAATATTAAACATATTGAAAAAGAAGCTCAAAAAAGCTAAAGGGATATGGCCCGAGTTACTACCTGAAGTACTATGGGCATACCGAACCACACCAAAGTCCAGCACCGGAGAAATGCCATACTCACTGGTCTACGGGACCGATGCAGTCATACCCGTCAAGGTCAGGGAACTAAACCTAAGATACTCTCACGTCAGTGGGGCGGTTAACGACGAAAGTAGGTTACAAGACCTAGATGAAGTTGAAGAGCGGAGAGACATGTACCATATAAGAATGATAGCCCAGAAATAGCAGGTAGAGATATACTACAACAAAAAATCCAAAGTAAGATCGCTCAAAGTTGGCGACTACATCCTCAAGGCCAAAACACTGGCATCGAAAGACCCAAATGAGGGAAAGTTGGGAACCAACTGGGATGGACAGTATAAAATCATAGCAGTCGCAAATAAAGGAGCGTTCCAACTGGAAACAATGGAGGGAAAATCACTCCAAAACAACTGGAACGTCGCCCACCTCAAGTACTTCCACTTCTGAAAGGCGTCTCATAAGTCGTACTCTTTTTCCCTTACCCTAGTTTTATCCCAATTGGGTTTTCTTGTAGAGGTTTTTAACGAGGCAGTGAAGGGGATACCCTATGGATTAAAGCGTAGTTCATCACCTCGTCCCATCGACATGGTCTCTAGGCTGAAGTAGTGAAGGGACTACATTAGTCTATCTCCATTGTATATGTAGAAATCTCCATTATATGAACATAAGTCAATCTCCATTATATGAACAGAAGTCAATCTCCATTGTATATGCAAAAATGTCCATTATATGAACAGACGTCAATCTCAATTGTATACGCAGAAATCCCCATTATACGAACGAAAGTGTCGATCTCCATTGTATAAACAGAAATCTCCATTATACGAACGGAAGTCGAACCTCCATTAAATGAACATCCTAACGGCCAAGGCCATCGACATCAGTTCGACCTCGTTCGAACCACTACGGATACTACTTCGACGATAGTCGAAGAAACATCCTAACGGCCAAGACCATCAACATCAATTCGACCTCATTCGAACCACGACAGATACTACTTCGATGACAGTCAAAGCAACATCCTAACGGCCAAGTCCATCGACATCAGTTCGACCTCGTTCGAACCACGACAGATACTACTTCGATGACAGTCGAAGCAACATCCTAACGGCCAAAGCCATCGACATCAGTTCGACCTCGTTCAACCATGACGGATACTACTTCGACGACAGTCGAAGCAACATCCTAACGTCCAAGGCCAACGACATAAGTTCGACCTCGTTCGAACCACGACGGATACTACTTCGACGACAGTCGAAGCAACATCCTAACGGCCAAGGCCATCGACATCAGTTCGACCTCGTTCGAACCACGACGGATACTACTTCGATGATAGTCGAAGCAACATCCTAACGGCAAAGGCCATCGACATCAGTTCGACCTCGTTCGAACCATGATGGATACAACTTCGACGACAGTCAAAGCAATATCCTAATGGCCAAGGCCATCGACATCAGTTCGACCTCGTTCGAACCATGACGGATACTACTTCGATGAAAGTCGAAGAAACATCCTAACGTCCAAGGCCACGACACCAGTTTGACCTCGTTCGAACCACGATGGATACTACTTCGACGAAAGTCGAAGCAACATCCTAAAGGCCAAGGCCATCGACATCACTTCAACCTCGTTCGAACCACAACGAAATCTTTTAACAGCAATAAAAGCAATCTTTGCGGAGACTAAGTATCATGAAAAAACCCAAAAAAGGGAGAAACAACAAACAAACAAAGAAATAAAAACAAAGGTTTATATTACAACAAAATCATTTACATTCATCCCTACAGACGAATCTTAGTACATCCCACAGCCAAAAAGATGCGGAAACAAAAATAGACAAAATTAAACTAATCACCACCCCTATGGGATAAGCATCTTCATGCCATGAATCTGAGTCAAGGCGATTGACGTCCTCAGAAGTAGCACCTTTCCCATCAGGAGAGTCGGGGTAGTACCCGCATGATTCACGAGTTGTGTGTGCCTCATTTTGCACCACCTGAACCTCCGCCTCCGTCGCCTGGTCCTATACATGAAAAGCTCTGTATACATCAAGTCGAGCCTCCGCATAGACCCACATCTTATAGGCACTACGAGGCGGGACCCGACCAGATGGGGGACAAGATGAGGAGGACCAAGAATGGCGGTCCATTTCCTCTGACCTCGGTTGGGTGACCTGCCTCTGCAATTCGGCCAATTTGTCGGCGTTAGCACTTAGCTCGCACTTGAGTCCGTCAATTTCCGCCACCTTAGCACCAAGCTCGGCGGTCAAACCAGCCACCTTCTACTGCTGGTCGGGATTCTCCGTAGCCACCCCTCGATTCAATTGGAGTTCATCCTCCTTCGCCCTAAGGAGAGCCTCCAACTCGTTGCTACGAGCAACGACCCTCACTAGTTCCCCATCCGTCTCCTCCAGCTCCGGCCCCCTACGTTCCAACTGGGCCTCCCTCTGCTTAAGTCCCTTGCGGAACACTTGGAACTCAGGGTCCTGTTGGTAGAGGTCAGCCACCACTCGGTGCTTAGCGCAGTATTTTCGATACTTTGTCAACATCTTCTTATAGAGATCCGTCCTCTTCCGCTCACGTCAATCTCTCTCCACCTCTAGGATGATGGTCTGGGAAGAAAAAATAGAAGTAAGCATATTTTCATGTCCATCCTACAATAAGAAAAAAAGAGGTGGGGTGAGGAAACCTACCTGTAAGGCCATGCCGGCGACCTTGCGTGACAGCTCCATATCATTCATCGTCCTGAGCATCTCACTCTTAGGGGCGGCGCATAAAAAGGTAAGGGTCGATGCGACCTACTCACTATTTAGAAACAAGTTGCAATCTCTAGGGATTGTTATATGACGGTCAGACCCATCCGTCGTCACCTCCACATAGGTATGGCAACCCAAAAATTTATTTATGTCCTCCGGGGCAACATCGGAACCCGACTCATTAGTTTCCACGTTAGGCCCTCCGACGTCAGTCGCCTCAGTGGGCCGCACTGAACCAACCCTTGGGCCAACTCTCTCCTCACGGGCCGGCCTCCCCGATCGGATGGCGTCGGCCATAAACATGGACGGCGGGGCCGCACGAGATGCTCCACTGTCATCAACTTCAGTGGCCACCCCCTTTCCCATCTCTAGTCTTCTCCTTTTTATTTCCAACGGCTCTTCACCATAAGAAGATTCATCGACAGGTTGTGGGGCTGGTGCCAACGAGGTCGACTCCCCCATAGCCGCAACCATGGACGTGGCTCTCTGTTGGGAAGTAAGAGGACGACCCTCTCGGTAAAACTCGCACAAAATATCTCGAGCGTCCGCGGCGGTATTAGGTCGCACGAAAGCAGGGACTGGCGCCCTCCTCCTAGAAGCACCTCGACCTA
Source organism: Nicotiana glauca (assembly GCA_026770625.1). NCBI lineage: Eukaryota > Viridiplantae > Streptophyta > Magnoliopsida > Solanales > Solanaceae > Nicotiana > Nicotiana glauca. The sequence goes on along the minus strand of MU705793.1, from coordinate 4,864 downwards.
TCGCCACAAAATCATAGTTAAGCAAGGTCGTCTAGCCAATGAAACAAAATGAGAAGTTTACCTGAAGAAACTTGAGGGTCGTAACGTTGCATGAAGGCATGCAAAGTTTGAGTCTCCTCTGCGTGTGGTAGCAGGCCGGCGACCCAGTTCCTAAGACTGACAATGGGCTGGGGCGGATGAGCCATGGCTGCAATACAAAAATTAGAACTGCGATAATAGCATGCAACGGAGAACTTAATGAACTACAACACTTATGTGTCTTGTTCCATCTCTCTGGAAATCCGGTGGGGTTAGAGACCACGTGTTCGGTTCTGACAAAGAAATATTTGTGCCAGAATTTACGGCTCGACCGGTCGTCTGTTCCGACTACCAACCCCTTTGTACCACGGATTCTCAAATGCACCATGGTCCCTCTAAGGAAGCCGACTGTAAACAAGTGCAAGAGATGATGAACAGAGATGTCACATTCGGCCAATGCTGCGTATTCGGTCAACATCAGAAGCACTTTAAGCGTGTATGGCGTAAGCTCAGCCAGGTAGATATGATAGAATCTGCAGAACTCTTCCGCCAAGGGAAAAAGAGGAAGGCCGTAGCCTATCAAAAAGGGGTATTCATAGAAGGCACAATATCCTGGCCTGTGAACATCAACGTAGTCTCCCCCCGCCGGGATCATCTCTACATAGGCGGGAATACCATATTTTGCGCGGAGGTCATCCAAGCAGTTCTGTTCCATCTCAGAAAGCACTGGAACCGGAACAGTGGGGGAATCCTTATTGAAATCACACCGAGGCAAAGAATGCCTCGGTAACAATGCTTCCACCGTAAGAGGACTGACATCCTCTTCCACCTCCACCTCTCCGCCATCGGAGGAGGGTGGCGCATCCAACGAAGCAACCTTAGGTACCCTTTTGTTGGCACGGCGAGATTTAGGCATAATTTTGTTCGGAGAAAGTTGCACAAAATGAAATAAAGAAGAAGAAAAATCCCCCGGTCAAGAACGAAAGCACATGAATATGAAAATCGAAAGAGGAGGGTTGGGAAATTCTCTGGAATGACCAAAGTTCTTCAACGAAATTGAACCCTTCCCCTATTTATAAGGTTGGGTGGTGCTAGAATTGAGGCGACAGACTTTAAATGAGCGCGGGAAACCAAGCGCCAAAGCGTCAGTTTTTCTGCCTAAAAAATACGTGTAATGATGACGCACGCGAACATTGACGTCACCCAGGGGAGAGTATTTTACTTCAACGTTCTGACAGATATGATTACCATCTCCCACCGGTCACGTCGTAACATTTTGACAAGTCAAACTCTCCCTGACAGAAGCATTGATTCCGCCCATCGAGGACGCATCTCGTTGCGACCTCGACGAGTGGAGGGACTAACTATATGGGCCGAATTTGATCAATCACGTCCCAAAGTCAACATGAACTACCACTGAATACCTTCGAGCCGATACGAGGGGGCGACCCAGGGGCAAGAGGAGAAACGACCTTGCGTTATCATCGGCTCCGTTATAGAATGTACTCTAACTTTGTCGTTCCGATAACCAAGCTGGGATCCTCCGTTATATAAAGGGGATCCGAGCTTTGTAACAGGCAGATGATTTTTAATATACAAGCTTATTCTCTCTCTTATCTTTATCTCTCTACTATCCTCTCTCTCCTTTATTGTTACTGTTATTCTGATTATTGAAGTTATCCTAGCGTTTATTATCTTCGATTACGATTTACCCCTTCATTTCTTTTGATTGATTTACTTAAAAAGAGTTTAACCTCTTTTGAGTCAAACAGTTATAACCTCAAGTAATATCTTACTTACACTTATATTCTTTTGAAGAACCAAACACAAACTTATTTTGTATAAAAAAAAGATAGTATTTTATTTATAGTCATACTACTTTCTGGTTTGGAAGAGTTGTTTCTTTTTCTATCTCGACTTGTTGAAAATAATTAGTGATATTTTAAATTTAAACTGGATATATATCATGACACAATTATGTAGGTACACTTATGACGATCGGTATGGACACGTTGAATTATTTCAGGATGAGCAAATATAGCTGTATAACTTTTTGTATAATTTGATCTTCTTTTTCACAATCAAACAAAGAATATTTGTTTGGTTAATTTGTATTATTTAATTTGAATTTGTGTCGTTAAGAATTTATCTAGAAACAATCTTTTGTAATAATTGACACAAGATTACATGCGACACATAAAAAAAATAACGCCTTAAAAGCGGGATGACTAAATGACTTTTATCTTATTTTCTCTATTATTATTGTATCTTAATCTTGAGATATTACTTCTACATAAATAATGGTATAACAAAGTGATTTCATAATATTTAGTTCCATTTTTATATATGAGGTTGAAAGTTTATTAATCTTTTTATGCATTTTATATATTTGATACAAGATATTCATGCATCGCACGAACATAGAGACTAGTACTATACAAAAAGCACGAAGGCCTTTAGCGAAATGTCGTTCGCCTGTTTTACCGTTAAAAAGTTATTTTCGCACTAGACAAAATAATCATTTAAATTATTTATGTAAGATTTAGGAATATGCATTTAATTATTTTCTAAATATTTAGGATTTTGAAATCAACTAAGTTTTGTGTATTATACCCTTCCTTATTTGAACTACTAATATAGCTTATTTAATTTGTACTATTTCTTGTAGGACACTTTAATGAACACGGAATGTAGTGAGAAAAATTGCTTCTTCCCAAGATTTTGTTTATTTCCTGTATTTATTTTCTTACTAATTTAATCATTTTAGACTAAATCATATTAGGAATAAATTTGTTAGTTAAATAATAACACAATAATGAACAACAAATATATGAATTTTACATACAAAATATCAATTATTTGCATGTCGTCCTATGCATTTGACTTTGAGTCTCATTTTCCTAATATAAACATGCAAAAATAATTATAATTATACTTGATTCACAAAAGCACACTATAAAAATAACTTTATTTTTTTGTATATTTACCTTTGTCATCTTTCTTCATTAAAAAGGGAATAATGTTAAAAAGATTCCAAGAGCCCTTAGTATTTAATTTTTACTATTATTTATAAGGTAAAATCATAACTAGCTTTCATATTTGATAGTAATTTAAGTTATTTTGCTAAATTGTAGGAATAGTGATTTAATTATTTTTATAATATTTAAGAATAGTCATTTAATTATTGCTCTAATACTTAGAACTTTGATCTAGAAAATTATGTTATTTAATTGGAGTCCTTCAGATAAACTACATTTAGATTTAGGATATTGAATTCAAATCACTTCAACTTTTTTTTTATTTAATATTAGGCTTATGAGTATCTTTTGTTATGAAAGTTTAGTAGTTCTTACTTTCCTTTTCATGGTTTATGGGTCCTTATTTTTTTTTCAGGTTTAGGATCTTTTTCCAAGGTATAAAAGTATTTAGTTTAAATAACAAAATAGTCATTTAATTATTTTTCTTATATTTAAAATTTTGATATTAACTAATTTTTTTGTTATTAAATCATGTTTGGGAGTAAAAACAAATATCTAACAATCACAAATATAGTAATCTCAAAAGTTTATCAATTTTAATTTTTTAAATTCGAGTATCAAGCTCAACTAAGAAAATATTTTAATTTTAAGAATATAAAAGAAAGAGAAGTTGACGAGGCCAATGTGTATAGGATTTTTCTGGTCGTGCTTAGTCAAATTCCAATATAATTTAAGATATCGTCCTACAGAGATTGAAAAATCTATGCTACAAACTTGTAATATTCTAACTACTATTTGAGAGAACCAAATTGATGAAAAGAGTAGAATTTTAAATTTTTAAATAACTTAAACAAAAATAACTTGTAGAAAATTTATATCTAAAAAGTGTTGGGAATCATTGAATTCACTTGATGATATTTTTATAATGAAATCTCATTTTCTACATATACTTCACTAATGAATAATTGCTTATTGCTAATACAATTATGTTTTGCTCTCTAGAAAGTAAACAATTAATAATACTCCTTGAGGTTATATTATTAACTGACTTACGACTAGTGACGATAAGATCGAAATATGTGTCTTGCCTGAATTGTGCTAAGAGGTAGTAAAAACTTCGTGAGAATATTTTTACTACAATATTAATGATATTGCTTATAACAATTCCTCCGTGAGAATTAAAATTGAAGTAAGCAAAAACCAAGATTTGGAATACTAGATTGCTGAAAATTACCCTCTATCTATTGATTCACACTAGTCAGTATGTATCAATTTTGCTTCGTGAGAATTACAAAATCAATAAAATAACTTGAGAAATAAATAGATAGATGTGGCTAATTAAAATCTAACACCCCAACACAATATAAAAGTGGAGCTAAAGAATCTCAGGCCAAGTATGTAATAAAATTGAGAAAACTATTATAAAATTATATCAAGCTTCATCAACTATCCCAACAAAAAGACACTACTCTATTATCGCGTATTTAAAAAAGAAAGAACTTCTATAATATGGCCTATATGGCCAACTGTCATGACCCGAATTTCCCACCCTCGGGAGTCGTGATGGCGCCTATTAATAGGAGCTAGGCAAGCCGATTATCAATTACCACTTTTAACGAACATCGACAATATTAGAAACAACGAAGCATTTAATAATAAAGCAGAAGTCTCAAATATAATTAACTGAAAGAAATGCGGAAGTTTTATGTCACGACCCAAAATTCACTAAGGGTCGTGGTGGCGCCGGACATCGCTGTCAGGCCAGTCAATTAGATTACCGATTTAAAAATCCCTTTTAAATACCTCAAATTCTAGAATTTTCTTTCCATTTTCACAAATAAAAGGGTTTTGCTTCAATTCAAATTAAC